>PVJL010021703.1:0-10223 GCA_004026885.1 Lyroderma lyra | reverse complement strand
TGGAGTTTGTGTTCGTGTTCTTGTTGGGGGATCTACCCGCAGCCAGGGACGAAAACTGAGTGATCCTTGAACCACGGTGTGGGTTTGGTTTCACTTAGCAGTAAACTTTTTCCTGCAGACCAGAAGGTCTTGGGTTTAAAGTCACAAGGGTCCACGTCCTGTGCCGTTGGGTTGTTTGTAATTTATGTATCGTGGGGGAAAGCAGTGTGTTCGCAGTAATGGCAGCCTGGGGAGCTCTGCACGTGAGCCGAACATAGGACAGTGGGACTGAAAGGAACTTGTCCTGCGTACATGATCCCTCACAGGTTTCTTTTTCTTAACAGGTCCCCAAAGAGCATTTTATTCTCTCATAAGGTTTGTAGATACAGTCGTTTTCAGCTCTGCCTGGTGGGTCAACACGGTATCTGCAAGAGAAATGGTGACGTCAAAACACATTCATGCCCAACTAACGACAAAACTCTCTGAAACTCTAGAATTCTGGAGTTATGTGGACCTTAAAGTATCTGCAGTTGACTTGGAGACGGGAACATAAGTTTTTGATAATGCTGTCCACATTCTGATTTAAGCCTCGGCCATCCTGCCCGCTCCCCAGCCCCCGCTCCCCCAAACCCTCCGAAAGTAGCTTTCCAAGTTAAACTAGACCAGGGTGATCAAGTGAATGTTTGACTTGAAATAATTTTTAAAATAACTGTGCTGGGTCCCAGTCCTCCAGCGCCGCCGAGCAGAAGCCGGGCGCGCTGCGCTTCAAAGCCCGGGCTTGGCGGGGGCATCCGGCACCTCCAGCGACAGGCGGCTATTGAATGCACGTGTGGCGAGCGCACCCCCTCCGTCCCCGCGTCCCCGCGCTGGGGTCCCGGTGCAGCCTCGCTTCCCGGGTCTCGGCCCCACCTGGGAACGGCCCGCCTGGCGCTGGAGCCAACATCTGCATCCGGGGGCTGCAGTCTGATGGTCAGAGAGACCAGGTTCTAAACCGTGCAAACTACTGTCGGGGTGTTCTAGAAGCTGGAGCGAAGGGGCCTGGCGGAAAAGCCTGGCACTGTGGCCCAAGGGAAGAGGGGAAGGAGAGGTCCCCTCTGTGTGCCCAGCGGATAGTCGTTACACGTCTGGGCGGCGGCGAGGACCAGACGGGTCATGACTCGCTCAGGGTCCCCCCGCGGAGGCCTGGCTTTGGCCTCTCTGCTCTGCCTGGCGCCCGAAGCTCAGGACTGCTGCCCCCGGAGTGGGGGCCCGCAGCTCTGCGTGCCGCGCTGTGGCCGTCCCTCGCTGGCCCTGTCCTCTGCTTCTATGTGGCGGTCCCCTGCCTGGTCGGAACCCCCACCGAACTTCCCTGGGATGGGGGTGGGGGGTCGGAGGGTGGAGGCCGTTACTGGGCCCTTCCCGAGCTCCACGACAAGCTGTCCAGGGGTCCAGGGGTCCGACCTGGGACCACACAGGCGCAGTCAGCATGGAGCAGGGCCTGGGCGCAGTGGGCGCAGTGGGCGCAGTGGGCGTGCTGAGTAACTCTTTGTTTAAGGAGGGAACGCATTTTCACCCTTGCCCCTCACACCCAGTTGCTTCTAAATCTCCCCAAATTCCAGGCCAAAGGCCATTAGCAGGAGGGTGTTAATTAAACACAGTGGGTGCTCTCCTCAAATAAAGACGGGCAGAGGGAGAAGGCGGTGCCCCAGAAGCCGGCTGGGGTCACAGCGCAGCCAGTGGTGGCCTGCAGGTGACATCTGTGTCTTCGGCCACACCTGTGTACACAAGCAGGCTGACTGTCACCTTGGAACCTGAGGACTGACACATCGGAATGACATGTCCCAGACCCACCTGGGGCACGTCCTCTTTGGAGCCTTCCTCTTCGCGCCTGTGAAACAGCGGTGAGGGGGGACATTGGGACACACAATGCAAGTGTCCTCCTAGCGCAGACCCCTGCCCCGGGCCCATGGCCACCTGAGCCCCGGCCGCGTTCAGGAAAGACACGTCTCTCTTCCCCAGCAGTGCAGCCTGAGGGGCAGACGGGTCAGTGACACATGCCAGGCCACACGGGGTCTGGGAGCAGAGCTGGGCACAACAGGCCCCCTGTGATGTGCTCCTTCTGGCCTTGGGTGGATGCAAAGGCCACCTCTCGGAGACCTGAGCGGTGACACACACGGCTGGGGACCCTCCCCCACCTTTGGCCGTGGCCACTGTGTCCCGCCCCTCTTCGGGGACAAATCCTCTGGAGGAGGGGTCCTTGCCCCCCCCCCCCAGGCAGAAGAGGGACTACAAGGGGGGGTCCCGCGCCCTGGAGGCACATCTGGGAAGAGAGTGGCCGAGCCCTGGCTGTCCCCTTGCAGAGCCTTCTAATCCCGGGGCACCAGCCCGGCAGAGTGGCCCGAGCTGGCCCCCGCGGGGAGGTGGCGGCGAAAGGTCGTGGCTAGGCTGCCTTCCCGCCGAGCTGCGTGAGCTGGACCGAGCCCCGCAGACGCTCCGCGGCTCAGTCTCCGAGTCTGTCACTGGGGGTGGCAGGACGCCGTCCGCAGGCCGGCCAGTGAAGGTGCCGTCAGCACTCCCTTCCCAGGCGGAGGGGCCCTGGCCCCTCCAGGGACTGTCACCCCTGAGGCCCCAGCTGTCCCACACAAACAGTTTCGGGAAGTTCCTCTTTGCAGGCACAGAGAAGCCCAAGTCTCTGGGGCTGTAGATAGAGGCCTGGGCTGTGCTCGCTGCATAACAAAGGGTCAAATCCTAGCCGGGGGGCAGCTCCAGGGCAAACCTGGGTTTAGGAATTGAGGTTCTGGGGTCAGGGGCACAGGGCAGGGACCCGTGATGGGGGACCCCCGGCTCCTGTCCGGCCTTCTGCGCCTTAGAACCACGCGCCACTCCAACTCCGCTGGGGTAACCATCGAGGGACCGCACGCTGGGCGGGTGGGGTCCTCCGGAAAAGCCTGCCCTGCTCCCCGGGTGGGGGTCCTCCTTAGCCGTCGGCCTCCCCAGGAAGCCGGGGGGGAGGGGCCCGCTTTAAGGTCAGAGTTCAGTGGTAACCACCCCTCCGCCCGGGTGAGTACAGCACCCACGGTCCAGGCGGGAGCCTACGCGGTCGGATGCCGGACGCCCGCAGGTAACTACCGTGGAGACCCCCCACGTTCCCGCTACTCGGGGTCTTGGGGCCGGATACGCACGGCGTCCTGGCAGCCGCTCACCTGCAAAGTGCCCGTTAGGCGGACACTGCTCCTGCCAGACGGTGCCCCGACGCGGGGCGGCCCCCGAGGCGCAGTGCCCAGCGGCAAAGGCCAGGGTGCAAGTCCAGCAGAGCAAGGGGGTGCGCTGCGCGCGTGCACGCCCATGTCTCTGACGCAGATTCCGGGGGGCCGTGAATGCGAATGAGTTGCGATTGGAAGGCAGTTAGAACGATGCCTGTACGTGCTGTATCACGTTTGAGAGAGAAATAAAAATGCAAGACAGAAAGCTCCGGAAGGCCCAGTGCGGAATGAACAGCAGCGGTCGCCTCTGGGCAGGAGGGGCTGGGTGGGGGCTGACCGCTGACCACGGGGGGCTCGAGCCTTCTCTCTGACTTGTAATTTGGGAGGGAGACACAGCGTCCTGTTCGACTTGGGACAGCAAATCCGCATCGGAGCCCAGCCCCTCGGAAGTAGGGACCCACGTCCCTGCTGCTCACAGGCCGCGCTGGGGAGAGCCGGCACCAAGGTCACACAGGTGACCTGCGGGAAGCCCGGCCCACCTACCCGCACCCTCATGCCTCGGCCAACGCCTCGTCACCGGCAAACGGGGGGGCTGCAAACTGTGTCCCCCTTGGTTCCTGGACAGCAGCTGGAGGTGTGGGGACGAAGCAGGGGCGGGGGAGGGGCATGTCCCTGGGTGGTCAAATTGCAGGTTTGGGTCTTAAGACGGGAGTCAAGGGCGCAGACTTGCCCTTGAGTGAGGGAGCCGCTTCTGGCCTCTGCAGCGAGGACCTGTCTTTGCCTCGTGTCTCTCTTAATCCGTGAGAATCAGGCGTGTGGGGCGAAGCACAAGTGTGATTGTGATCATCTTGGTCCCCGGCCACCTCGGGTGCCTGGCACAGCGCGGGCGCCCGGGGCTGTTTGGGAAACAGCTGAACGTGGCCAATGAGCAGTTCATCGCTATTACAAAGCAGGAATGGACGTGCTTCCACCGGGCACTCACTCAGCAGGTATCTGTCCTCCACCTGCCGCGTGCCGGGGCTCAAGCGATGGCCGTGACGATGTCCCTGTCACGCGGCTTCTGCTCAGAAGAGGTTTCCAGCCGTAGAAAACGAAGGTGAGAGGGGAAGCATGAAACGGGCCATTGCAGCTGCCTGCTGCAGCGAACAGGGACAGGAAATGATTGTCACAAAGCGGTGCCACGAACAGAGCGCACATGGGGAGGTGCCGGGAGTCACACGGACTCACAGCGCCAGCGTGGACGCCAGGTTTGCCTCCTACGTGCAGCGCTCGTGTGTTCTGGGAGACCCGTTCTCTGGTGAGCCTGCTCGGTCCTCACGGACAGTCTTGGGGAGCGTAGCCTGGGGGCCGGGAAGTGTCACCGAAACCACTGCGCGCGGACGGATCCGAGCTCACATCTCAGGTGACCGGGTGACAGGCAGGGCGAGTTCCCGGGGTGTCCTCCCTGGGTGTTCCCCAGCCCACAGAAGGGGGTCAGCCGATGGGAGCACTCTAGCCTGGACGGGAGGGGCAGCAAGACACGGGGACCCCCACGGCGGCTGGTCACCCGTGGTGGCTTGGGGACACGCCCTGGGGGCTCGGGTTTAGCATTTCCCAAGGCCCAAAAGCTGCTGAGACTGTGTCATTGTGTGGATATTCCCTTTGGCTCAGAAAGGTAACCTGGGTCTTCTTCAAGGGCAAAGGTAAGTAGGGGCCTGATAGGGTTTCCTTATCTTTAATGTCTTTGAAAGCACTTTTAAGTTGCTTTATCAATCAATTTGCACTTGAGGAAATGAGATTTGGGAGATGACTGATCACACAGGCTGAGAGCCCGGAGCAGAAGCGTCCTGCACCCAAACCCGCCCCAAACCCGCCCAAAGCCTGCACTCCCAGCACGCACCGAGGGCTGGGCCCGAGGAGACACGGAATGGAAACTTCCAGCAAGGGCTTTGGAGCCAGCAAGACTCCTCTGTCTGCGCTCGCTGGCTTCCACACGTTCTTTAACCTGTCTGACCCCCAGCGTTTGCGCCTGTATATTGGGGTTCATCGTGGTGCTGTGCAGAAGGCTGTGACGACTGGAGCAGTTCCTCGTGATGGCCGTAGCGTGCGCGGTGGCCCGGGGCACGAGCTGCGCGGAAACACACGGGCCTCAGGCACAGAGGCCACCTCTGATGTTGGGGAGACCCGTTCACGTTGCTGCGGTCTGTACTGGGAGCCCCAGAGTGCTCACCGCACGGGGCACACGCCCAGCGCTGTCACAGGAGGGCAAAGGTGCTGAGTGGCCTGTGTAGGCTCAGACTCGCGTGCCCGGCAGGTGCCGAGAGGAGTCCATGAAGAGCTGGGATGCGCAGGTGAAACCAGGGTGGGGCACCAGGTGCCTGGCTCCTGTAGGTAGCTGCCCGGGTGCCTTCTAGACGGTTCTGCTTCCCAGGGTCGTGCCTGAGACGGCCGAGAAGGGAGGTGTGGCGGCACTCTGCAAACTGACCGCCGGGGTGCAGTGTTCGGGGCTCGGCGTCTCAGCCCTTCTGCTCTGCAGGACTGGGGACAGCGTGGGGTGTTCAGGAAAGGGGCTGACCGCACGTGTAGGGTGTGGCCCAACCCACTACCCCGTCCTCCCTGGGGAAGGGCTGCGGCAGCACCGGGATGTCCACCTGGGGGGCAGAGAGACGGACCAGCAGACCAGCTGCTCAGAGCCGGGAATCGGGCCCTGCTTCCAGCAGCGGAAGAATTGTTGGATTTCGGGCAGCGCCCCTCCTGCCCCCCGACTCGGCAGCCCTCTGCAGGGAGCCACTGTCCCCGAGAGGTTGCTGGCTGCCGGCCTCAGGGGCCCAGGTTGGGACGGGGCCGGAGGGGCCCAGTGGGGCCGGGGCCCGGGGTGGGGGAGCCACGGCCTCTTCTCAGGGGCCGTGGTCCTGGGCTCCCCCACCCCGTACCCCTGGGTGGTTCACCCTGGGCTTCCCTGCACCTCTCTGAGGAGGGTCCTTAGCTCTCGGGTCCTGGCTCCGACCTCTTCTGCGTAAGTGACGAGCACCCTGCAGAGCCCTGCACCCACCGTGCAGGCAGCTTGCTCTGTCCTCCCAGCCATCACCGCGGTGAGAATCCTTGACGCCCTCCCCAGGGTCCCAGCAGGGTCTGGCCTGCCTCCGGGCCTTTCCCACCGCCTGGGGTCTTAGGCGCGGGCTCCCTAGAGCGGGGAAGGCCGCCCAGACTGGAGAGCTGGCCGGCTTCGGGGTCAGGCACCAGCTCTGCTGCCGTCGGCGCCAGGACTGTCCGGTCCGACGCAGCCCGTGTGCTCATCTGTGTTGTGTCTTCATGGGGTTCGGTGGACGATGCGGCACGACGTTGGTGTCAGGTGTGCCGCGTAGCGCGTGCGTCCGTGTGTCGTCCAGCCTGTGAGATGGCACCGCCATGTCCGGTCACCACTCGTGGCCACACCAGGTTACACGTCTTTTCTTGTGTTAAGAACTTGGAAGAGTCACTCCCTTGGCTACTGTCAGAGACGGCCACAGTGTGTTCACCGGAGTGGCCCTGCAGTGTTGATGGTCACCTGGAGCAGGACAGTACAAACGCACCTGCCGTCGTGTTGGCGTTACTGTCAGGGACAGGCTGCTTTGGGGGTCAGGGTTACATCGGGGGTCAGGCGAGGTCAGATAAGGGTCAGAGGTAGGGGCCCCCACTGGCCCTCGGTGAGCCTTAGGATTAGTTTGGGGTGACCGTACGGACCGCGTATCTCCCAGAACTGTTGCGGCGTCGAGTCCATTCCGATGACGTGCCTGTCGTCTAACGTGTCTCCTTCATTCCAGGTGCCCCTTTTGGTCACTCCCCTTCTGGCACCTGGATGGCGTTGGGGCCTGGGGGTGAGCCAGAATTCCCTGGACAGCACATTTGTCTCTCTTCAGACCCACGCGATGGTGGTGCCTCTGACGTGGATGACACCTGGAGTCACAAGGACCGAGGAAGGTGGCTGTTCTTGAGCCACTGCCTTCTGCTTGGCACACGGTGGCGCGCCCGTCGATTTTCTCAGGTGAGTGAGTCACCGCGGCCCATTTCCAGGGCGCCTGGCGGCTCCAGCCTGTGTCACGACGCTGACATTCTCGGTGCTGCGCCCGTGAGGCCCTCCGGGAAGAGCTCCTCTTTTCCGCGCCTCCGTCCCCACGTGGCCCTGGTCCCCAGCCCCGTGCCAGGGGCCCCGGTGGACACCACGTTCGGAAAAGCTGCCGGTTACTGGGCAGCGGCGCTGAGTGAGGCATTTTGCCGAAGGTTCCACAGTCGTCCCAGTGACCCTCGGAGGTCGCCATTACGATCATTACCTCCATGTGCCTGTGAGGAAACTGAGGCACAGAGCGCGTAAGGGGTTTCCTCAGGGCTACTTTTTAAATCACGTCCTCGTGTCATCTCTAGAGACAATCAAAACCTTTCTAAGTAGGAGCGTCACCAAACGTAGTTTACGCTCCGTAGCGTTTACCCTTTGGAGCCGCACACTTGATTGGGTTCTGTCCACTTCCAGGTGTTCTTGGTCCTGTAAAGCAGCCCAGGGCTCTTAGCAGTCACCCCCACGCCCTCCCCCACAACCCGCCACGGCCAGGGGTCAGCCTCCTCAGTCTGTTTCTGTGTCTGTTCTGGACACGTGCAGGGACGTGACCGTCCAGGTCTGGCTCCTCCCCACGTTTTCGAGTTCCTTCGCGGCACGGCCCCCGTCGGGCCCTCACGGCTCTCTAAGTGCGGGTCGCACTTGGCTGTGCGGATCGACCACACTCAGAACGGCCTCAGCGGACGCACCTCCGGGCAGTTTCCATCTTTGGGCCATTTGGACGAATGCGGCCGTGAACGTGCGTGTGGACCTAGGTTTTCGTTCCTCTCGGGCGTGCTGGGTTCGATGGGACTGGGGGTCTCTAGTTAACCACACAAGGACGTGCCAGGCTGTCCCCAAAGCAGCTGCACCGTTTTCCATCCCACCAGCGTGTGCGAGGGCTCCGATTTCCCCGCGTCCTCGTCAGCACTCACTACTGTCTGTCTGCGCGACGCGGGGCCGTGCAGCCCCCTCACGGTGCTTAGGGTCTTGGTTCGTGTTCTCGTAGTGACTCGTGACGGTGAGTATTGTTTAATGGGCTTTTTAGCCGTTTGTGTGTGTGCTTTGCAACAATGTCTATCCAAATCCTTTGCCCACTTTCTAATTGGGTTGTTTGTATTGTTATCGTCGGGTTGTAAGAATTCTCTGTATATTCTGGGTACTAGTTCCTTCCCAGATACAGGGATAGTTTCTCTCATTTGTGGGGTCTTTCCGCTTTCTTGGTGGTGCCTCACGTTATTTCCAAAGTGGCTCTACCTTTTGCAGTTCTCTCAACAACGTATATTAGTACATTTATTCTTTCTCTTTATTTACCAATTTTTGAACTAGTAAGTCGGGTCTCTGTATGTTCTCAGGGTGACCCAAGGCGTGCCGCTGAGTATCATGCTGTGGATTGCTTACTCGTTACAGAAAGAAACCCCTGATTCCTTAGCCATTAAAAAGGCGAAAAGCTGGCAGACCCCACCTCACTCACTGAGCACAGTCACCCTCACCAGGATGGGCCGGACTGACCGTCCCCCGCGCCCCAAACCCGCCCCGTGGGATGTGGTGGAAAGGATGCAGCGTTACTCATGTTGCCTATTCGCAAAACTTTGAAAACCTGAATCTGATCATGAGGACTCCGTCAGACAAATCCCTATGGTTGAGCACTCTACAAAAGAGCCACTCTGGAATCTGCAAGAAACACCAAGGTCGTGACAAGTGCGGCTGAAGAATTGCTCCAGATGAGAAGCGACTACAGACGCAGGACAAGTAGCTGCGACGCGGGACACCGGGGTGCGTCCTGCATGAGGGGAAAATGCTAGAAAGGCTTTCCGTATGGAATGCGTATTCGATAACAGTGCTATGCAAACGTTAACCTTCCTAGATTTCGTAACTGTAACCTGTGACGTAAGAGAATGACCTTGTTGTTAAGAAATACGTACTGAAATATTCGGGAGTAAAAAGTCACGGTGCCTGCAACTTACTCCCAAACACGTCATCACAAGGATAGCAGTAGGTGCAAAAATTATTGTAAACTTGTTTTGCTGTGTGCTGTTACCTACTACATGATTACGTCATGCAAATATGTACACGTATCGTCACACACAAAGGCCGGTATATGTCACTTCATGCCAAATTGAAGGGCTTTTCCTGGGTAGTGTCAGTGAGAACCATTTTTTCCTTGTGCTCTGACCTTAGAACCTAACCCCTGTGCAGGAGGCATCTCTGGGGTAGTTGTTTGTGACCCCATACAGCCACAGAAGGAAGGGAATGGCCCTGGGATTTGGGGCGTGGGTGGAGGCAGGAAGAACCAGGGCCAGGGGAATACATGAGCGTCAGGCCGACAGTCCCCCGGGTACAGGATCCCGGATGTCAGTGCTGAGGGTTTGTGTGGGGATCACGGAGTACGATCACTGAGAGCGAAGAGACCGGTCTGTCCCACAGAAGGGTCACGGGAGCCAATTTAAGTTCTTCCAGCAGCCACATTAGAAAAGCAGAGACAGACAAGTGAGCTCAATTCCATCGGGTATGTCACTTGACCCAACATACTCCAGATAGGTCGTGTGCCCCCGTCTCCGGCATAAACACCCTCGCGGGAATAGTTTTATAGGTTTTTATTGTTCGCACGGTGAGATGTATTTGACCTCTGTACGCGTCTCAGCTTGGACTAACCACATCTCAAGTCCCCAGGAGCCACCCGGCCACCACGGGGAGCAGCACAGGATTGGGCCACGACACAAGACAGTGGTGCCTGCCATCCCTGCACCTGCCACTTTGTAGTTTCGTGAACTTTGGGCAAGTAATGGAATCTCTTTGGTTTCCTACAACTGGGCTGGGGGACCCATTCGTGCCCTCCACGCCGGCGGTCCGTCTGTGCACAACAAGCCACTGCGCAAGCGCAGGGGACCGCGCGGGCCATGCTGGGCTCCTGAAAGGTGCAGGTTCAACGTGGGGAGCAGCAGTGTCACAGCCAAGTGTGAGGACTCCCCCTCGGGCTGAGTGCCAGGAGTGTGGGAGGGACCGCGGAGCAA
>PVJL010021702.1:0-10222 GCA_004026885.1 Lyroderma lyra | reverse complement strand
CCTCTGGTATTTTTTTATTTATGATTTGTATTCTACTCAGAATTATAGTAAATATTTCAGAAATACTATTACACAATATAAAATACAGAATGGAAACTTGAGATAATTGGAGAAAGAGATTCCTGCGAATTATTATGCATTTCTTAGGTGATTGACCTTTGTGGTCTGGGAGGAAGGAAGAAAGTGCTGGCATTTGGGTTTGGTATCTTGATGGAAAGTCATACTCTCAATCCTGATCTGATAAATGTAAAGAGATTTGAGAGTTGAGAAGTTATTCTTGAAAACCTGAGAGAAGATTGAGTACTGAGATCTATGTTGAGCATTTGAATAGAATATGTGAGTTCAGGCCCCATTGCTGCTCTACGTATTTGGAAAGTTGAAAACCAATTTTGATGATCTCAAATGTCAATGTGGTGGCAACAATTTAAAAAAAAATGAATAAGTGTTAAAACTATCCCAAACACAATACCTAACTCAATGACGAATCTAACACTAATCTTAGTCATAAGTGAACCCTAAACCCAAACCTTACCCTACGTTTCAAAGGAACTCATAATGGAATCTTAACCTTATCCCTAGCCCTAAGTCTAACCCTACACCTGGCTTATTCTCTAACATTAACCATGAACTCAATCCCAATATACACCCTTACCCTGGAGTCAAAGCAAACCCTAACACTAAACCTAAAACAAAATCTACTTGGAACATGAACCATGAACATAACCAAAATCCCTAAGCGTAACCCTAAACCTAACCCTGCGCGTCAACATCATCTTGGCACTCACCCTAACCAGCGCCTGATTGTAAACATAACCTCACAACTAACCTTATCTCTAATCACAATCCTAACTGAAAGGTTCACACTTACCCTAAACCTAAGCTTAATGGGAGTCCTAAACCTAAACATACACCTGAAACTTAAAACTAATTTTAACATAAAATCGAACTTCAAACCTCACTCTAACCCTCATCCTACCCCTTCACTACATCGTGCACCAACCATAAACCCAGCATATAAACTACAAAGAACACTAAACCTAATCCAAATTTCAAAGTAAACCATAAAACAAAGGTAAGCGTAACTTTAACACTAAACATAAATTCAATCACAACCTCAACCCAAACTTTAAATGGAAACACAACAAGAACCCTATCCATAACACTAATCATAAACTCAGCCTTACCCCTAAACCTAGACTGTAAAATGAACCTAACAATATCCTAATACTGAATTAAAAACATAACCTCAAACCTCAACATTAGTTTAAAAAAATACATTTTAAATTTTCATTCTAATCTCACAATTCATACTTATCCTACACTAACACTAACCATCATCACAAAATGAGTTCTGAACCTAAACTCATTCTAACCTTTTCCTCACTTGAATCTTACTCAAAACGTAATCCTAAGTGTAATTTGCCCCTAAATGGAGACACAAATCTAACCCCACTCTCATACCAAACTCAAAACCTCACCTTAAACTTAACTGAAAACATAACCCTGAATATATAACTGTAAACCTAACCCTAACTACAGCCCTTACTCTAAACCTAACTTTATCCCCAATTCAGAGCCAATCGCTGCCCCAAAGCTTACCGTAAAACACTACTTCTTACCTACCTCTCAATTGAACCTTGAATAAAACAAAAAGACCTAAACTTAAACACAAAATCTAACCTTAAATACAATGGGAACTTTGGTTCTACTGCTAATACTAATAATAAAATCAAACCTAACAGTATCTTTCACCCTTAGCCTAACTTAAAATCTAAAAGATAACGTCTACCTAAAGCTAAAGCTAGGCTTCCCTGCAGCCCCTATCTTGGTCTGAAACCTACACCACCCATAATTAAAAACTAAAAAAATAATTTCAAACCTAACTCTAACCCTAAACCTAACCCTAAATATTATGCTAACCATAGCTAGTTACCTGAAACTAACATGGTTTCTAACCACATCAGAAACTAAGCACATACCTAAACCTACCCATTACATAACTCATGATTTCCCTTAAACCAAATTCTAGAAATAACACTAAGCCTTATCATGACAGTAATTGACAGTGAAACCCGAACTTCAAAAGACAATATAACCCTAATCGTAACCCTAATTCTAATGACCAACTGATCGCTAACCCTAAACTTAGTTATAACTCTGACTCTAACGGATACCACCCAACTAAAAAGAGCAAAACACTAAAGATCAGTCCAACACATACACTAATTTGTATGTAAACCCTAACCTCAACGTTGCAAAGAAACTTAACACAGGGGCAGAGGGTCCTATACTCTGACAAACACAAGACGTTAAAAGAAATTGAAATTTTCTTTTGCTTTGCAGAAGCTTTTGAGTTTGATATAGTCCCATTCATTTATTTTTGCTTATACATCCCTTGCCTTTGAGGACCAGGTCATGAAGTCTTCTTTGAGTCCTAGGTCTATAGGTTTACGCCAATGTCTCATTCTATACATTGTATTGTTACAGGTCTTATATGAAGGTCTTTAATCTATTTTGAGTTAAATTTTGATGGAATATTACTCAGCTATAAAAAAAGATGAAATATTGTCATTTGCAACAACAGGGATGGACCTGGAGATCATCATGCTTAGGGAAATAAGCCACACAGAAAAATCAAAGAACTCTACAACTTCAATCATATGTGGAATATAAAACTGAAAGCAAAGAAAAAACGAAATGAACAAACAAATAAACCATGGACACAATCAATAATTTAATGATTATTTGGGGACGAGCGGGTTAGAGACGGGAGAAAAGGGAGGGGCGGGGAGAGGAGGGGGCAAAGCTAAATATAAGGTGATGTAGAGAGACGTCGCATTAGGTGGTGAACTGATTATACATCAAGTTGACAATGCACAGTAGAATTATATGCCTGAAACCTATGAAATACTTCCTGACAGATGTCACACCAATAAGTCTATCAATAAAAATGAATAGAAACAAATAAATGAAGAAATAAATAAACGCTGAAAGAAAAAAGAAATTGAAGAAGGCACAACGAAATGCAGAGATTTTATATTCATAAATGGGATGAGTGAACCTCATTGAAATGGTCATGTTACACAAAGAAATGAACAGATTTAATGCCAGTCCCATTAAAATTCCAATGACAGATTTTTGAAATATTTCAAGAAAAACATCAACAGATTTGTATGTAATCTTAAGAGACACCAAATAACCACTGGCATTCGAGGGAAAAAAACAAAATTTGTGAGGGTTTCACACTCTTTGACTTCAATCTATAACACTATGACAATAATATAAGCAGCAGGGTATTGGAAGAAATATAGGCACACACACACCAATGAAGTAAAACTGAAAACCCAGAAGTAATCCCACATATATATGTGAAGATTGTTTTTTATGGAAAGCCAAAAATATAATATGAAGCAAAGAATCCATTTTCCATAAACGGTGCTAAGGCATAGAGAATATCACATGCAAAAGAATGAAATTAGACTGACAGTTTTCAACATATACCAAAATTAACTGAAAGTGGACCAAAGACCTAAACATGCTACCAATAATGATAAATTGCATAGAAGAAAGCGTAGGTCCCAAACCTGTAGACCTTGCTTCAGAAAGAGTTTGATGAATGTTATCTTAAAGGAAAGGGAAGTAAAACTCAAGAGAAATGAATGGGAATGTACCCAATGTAAAAGTTTCTGCAAAGCCAAAAAAAACCATCAAGAAACAAAAAGGCTACCGATATAGTGGGAGAAGACATTTGCAAGCAATGAGTGAAAGGGGGGTTAAATCCTAAACTATATAGAGAACTCCTGGAACTCTGTGACAGACAAACAAACAATTCCATGATCACATGGGCACAGGATTTGGACAGACACTTTCCCCAAGAAGACAGATTATTCAAACTCCCAAGAGATACATACAAAATGTTTAAGTACACTGGCTATTAGAGAAATTCCATGAACTACCACTTCATACCTGTTATTATTGGAAAGGCTATGATCCATAAGACAAGTAATAACGAGTGTTGGAGAGACTGTGGGATTAAAGAACTCTCATATGCTACAGGTAGGCATGTCAATTGGCAGCAACGATGGAAAACAGTACAGAGGTTCCCCAGAACGTTAAGAATAAATATACCATACAACCAAGCAATCCCTTCTCTGGGTATACACCCTCCAAATCTGAAAACATGTACTCATAGAGATATACGTACTTCTGTGTTCCTTGCAGTACAATTTATGGTGGTCAAGACATATCAACAACCAACATGTTCTTCAACAATTGATTGGATGCAGGAGATGTGATACAAACACCCAGTGAAACACTACTGGCCCAGAAATAAAGATGAAACATTGCCGATTCTGACAACATGGATGGGTCTTGAGGTTAATATGCTAAGGGAAATAAATCCAATACAAATAGCTCGGAACCATAGAACTTCACTCATTCTTGGGATGTAAAAATGAAAGCAACAAAGAAAAATCCAAAAAGTAATAAATACAGACAAGACATTTGTGCTTGCAAGAAAGTGGAGAAAAAGAGAGGTGGTAGAAGAGGAAAGGGGTGGTTCAAATATAGGGGGAAGGAAGAAGTGACTCTCGGTGCTGAATGCACAATGCAATATATGAATATGAATTATGTATTAGAGAAATGCAAACTGGAAATGTAATGTTACTAATAAATGTCACTGTCATTAATTTAATACATAAATAAAAAATTCAAACCATAAACTTTGCCTAAATTACAGAGAAAACCCAAACCTAATCCAACACCAAATCCAATCCTAATTTAAAACAGAACCCTCAGCTTTACTATAAACTGAACCCTAACTCTAAATCTCATAATATATTCAAAAAATAATCCTAAACTGAAAACGAACGCTAAACCGAGCCCCAGGGGAAAACAGGAGCCTTCCTATAACACTATCCCTGAAAGGAACCCATACTCGCTTTTACTGGAAACCCAACCCCAACTCGAATGGAAAACCAACGCTGACCTCCAAGCGAAATCTCACCATAATCCTAAAAACCGAATCATAAACTGAAATATGCACCGCATCATTGAACCGGCCCTTCTCCTACCCTATCTTAAAACCTAACTCCAACCTCTAAGGTAATACGAAACCTAAGTATATAAGTAACCCTAATCATTAACTAACCCAAACCCTAACCCAAGGCTATACCTAACGAAAAACCTAACTCTATCCTCAAACTTTATCTCACTCTATCAGTAGCCCTTCTACCCAGAGATCTCATTTCAATGTTCTTAATACCATAACCTCAAAGCTTCTTCTAACCTAATCCAAACTCTATCCCTGAACCTATCCTGAAACATAACACATAGCCTAACTCAAAGATGGATCCTTACACTAATCCTAACCACAATAGTACACATAACTCACATCCCCAACTTTACATACCCTGAAAAATAACAACAATTTCAACAAAACCTCTAACCTCAAAGCTTAATCTTAGGCTAACACCAAAGCTGAAGCTGCGCAGAATCTCATCCTTAACACAAGTCCTAAACTTACCTCTAAACCTCTCCCAGGGTCACAGCTCCCCAGTGCATCCCATTATGGAACTCACAATCATGACAGTTCTATTGTCTCCTGATTGGCTCTGGGGCCGCAAGACATCATAGCCCTTGATACAGCCTCGAGGCCCTGATTGGCTGGCCCTGCAACTCTGACGTCGCGGTCAGCCAATTTTCTGATTATAGGTCCTTGGCGCCTTTCACTTTCCATCACTGAGGGTGCGTGCTCCATGCAAGGGCTGTCTGCCTGCAGCAGCCTGGGATCAGGTGGCCCAAGGGTGCTCCTGTTGGCGACAAACCGCCTCTCCAAGCCTCTTCTTTCACCAGGGTTCTGAGGTTTTCAAATGGATAATTTTGATGCATCACTTCATACCTATTTCAAGGCATTGGTTGATCCCAGATAAATCAGAGTAAAAGAGTGGTTTTTTCTAGTCAATTACTTACGTACTTTTGTCTGTTTTACCCCATACTTAGTGGTTTTGTGGCTGGGACCATAATACAAGATGAACAGGCAGCCGTTCTCTTGCGGAGGAATTTTAGGTGTGTATAACATGAACTCAACTTATTGTCTCTCTGTATGTTCTGTGAGATAGGTGAGCATATATTTAGCAGGGGCATCCCATCTTACACTTGTACTCACACCACTGAACTGTTTTCCTAAGTGAAGAAGGGAGGCGGCAGGGGGTGGGGACAGTAAAAACACAATGCACTTTGATTATGATTTACAATTGACTGTTCAAAATACTAGAATGATTGTGCGTGCATGTCTTCTAGAATAATTAAAATAGAAGCCTCTGGTATTTTTTTTTATTTATGAATTGTATTCTACTCAGAATTATAGTAAGTATTTCAGAAATACTCTTACACAACTAAAATACAGAATGGAACCTTGAGATAATGGGAAAAAGAGATTCATGTGCATTATTATGCATTTCATAGGTGATTGTCCTTTGTGGTCAGGGAGGAAGGAAGACAGTGCTGGCATTTGTGTTTGGTATCTTGATGGGAAGTCATCCTCTCAATCCTGATCTGATAACTGTAAAGAGATTTGAGAGTTGAGAAGTTATTCTTGAAAACCTGAGAAAAGACTGAGTAGTGAGATCTATGATGAGCATTTGAATAGAGTATGTGCCTTCAGGCCCCATTGCTGCTTCTCGGTAAATGGAAAGTTGAAAAACACTTTTGATGATCTCAAATGCCAATGTGGTGGCAAAAATTAAAAAAAAAAATGGAATAAGTACTAAAACTATCCCAAACACAATACCTAACTCAATGGCGAACTTAACACTAAACTTAGTCATAAGTGAACCCTAAACCCAAACCTTGCCCTGAGATTCAAAGGAACTCATAATGGAATCTTAATCTTATCCCTAGCTTTAAATCTAACCCTAAACCTGGATTATTCTCTAACATTAACTATGAACTCAATCCTAATTTACACCCTTACCCTGGAGTCAAAGGAAACACTAACCCCAAACATAAAACAAAATCTACTTGCAACATGAGCCATGAACATAACCAAAATCCCTAAGCGTAACCCTAATCCTAACCCTGGGTGTCAACATCATCTTAAACCTCACCCTAACCAGCACCTGATCGTAAACTTAACCTCACAACTAACCTTATTTCTAATCACAATCCTAATTGAAAGATTCACACTTACCCTAAACCTAAGCTTAATGGGATTCCTAAACCTAAACATACACCTGAAACTTAAAAGTAATTTTAACAGAAAATCGAACTTCACACCTCACTCTAACCCTCATCCTACCCCTTCACTACATCGTGCACCAACCGTAACCCCAGCGTATAACCTACAAAGAACACTAAACCTAATCCCAATTTCAAAGTAAGCCATAAAACAATGGTAAGCCGAATCTTAACAGTAACCTTAAATTTAATCACAACCTCAACCCAAACTTTAAATGGAAACATAACGAGAACCCTATCGATAACACTAATCATAAACTCAGTCTTACCCCTAAACCTAGACTGTAAAATTAACCTAGCACTGTCCTTATTCTTAACTAAAAACATAACCTCAAACCTAAAAGTTAGTAAAAAAAAAATCATTTTAAATTTTCATCCTAATCTCACAATTTATTCTTATCCTACACTAACACTAACCATTATCACAAAATCTGTTCTGAACCTAAACTCATTCTCACATTTACCTAACTTGAAGCTTACTCAAAACGTAATTCTAAGTGTCATCTGGCACCTAAATGGAAACACAAATCTAACCCCACTCTCATACCAAACTCAAAACCTCAACTTAAACTTAAATTAAAACATAACCCTTAATATATAACTGTAAACCTAACCCTAACGAGAGCCCTTAATTTAACCGTAACTTTATCCCCAATTCAGAGCCAATCCCTGCCTCAAAGCTTCCCATAGAACACTACTTCTTACCAACCTCTCAATTGAACCATGAAAAAAACAAAAAGACCTAAACTTAAACACAAAATCTAAGCTTAAACTCAATCGGACCTTTTATTCTCCTGCTAACCCTAATAATAAAATCAAACCTAACCTTATCTTTAACCTTTAGCCTAACTCAAAATCTAAACCATATCGTCTACCTAAAGCTAAAGCTAGGCTTCCCTACAGCCCCTATCTTGGTCTTAAACCTACACCACATCTAAATAAAAACTAAAAAAATAACCTCAAACCTAACTCTAACCCTAAACCTAACCCTAAATATTATGCTAACCATAGCTAGTTACCTGAACCTAACATGGTTTCTAACCTCTTCAGAAACTAAGCACATACCTAAACCTACCCATTACATAACCCGTGCTTTCCCTTAAACCAAATTCTAGAAATAACACTAAGCCTAATCATAACAGTAATTGAGAGTGAAACCCGAACTTCAAAACTCAATATAACCCTAATCTTAACCCTAATTCTGATGACCAACTGAACGCTAACCCTAACCTTAGTTATAACTCTGACTCTAACTGATACCACCCACTTAAAAAGAGCAATAACCCTAAAGATCAGTCCAAAACATACCCTAATTTGTATGTTAACGCTAACCTAAACGGTGAGAAGAAACTTAACACAGGGGCTGAGGGACCTATACTCTGACAAACACAAGATGTTAAAAGAAATTGAAGTTTTCTTTTGCTTTGCAGAAGCTTTTGAATTTGATATAGTCCCATTCATTTATTTTTGCTTATACATCCCTTGCCTTTGTGGACCGGTTCATGAAGTCTTCCTTGAGTCCTAGGTCTATGAGATTAGTACCAATGTCTTCTTCTATACAGTTTATTGTTACAGGTCTTATATGAACGTCCTTAATTTGTTTTGAGTTAATTTTCGATGGAATATAACTCAGCTATAAGAAAAGATGAAATATTACCATTTGCAACAACACGGATGGACCTGGAGATCATCATGCTTAGGGAAATAAGCCACACAGAAACATCAAAGAACTCTATGACTTCACTCATTTTCAGAATATAAAAATGAAAGCAAAAAAAAAAAAAGAAATGAACAAACAAATAAAACATGGACAAAATCAATAATTTAATGTTTATTTGGGGACGAGTGGGTTAGGCAGGGGAGAAAAGGGAGAGGCTGGGAGACGAGGGGGCAAAGCTAAATATAAGGTGATGTAAAAAGCCGTCGCATTAGGTGGTAAACTGATTATACATCAAGTTGACAATGCACAGTAGAATTGTATGTCTGAAACCTATGAAATCCTTGCTAACAGATGTCACACCAATTAGTCTAACAATAAAAATGAATGGAAATAAACAAATTAATTAATTAATTAATTAATTAATGTAGCCTGAATAAGAAAACAGA
Source organism: Lyroderma lyra (assembly GCA_004026885.1). Lineage (NCBI taxonomy): Eukaryota > Metazoa > Chordata > Mammalia > Chiroptera > Megadermatidae > Lyroderma > Lyroderma lyra. The sequence continues at coordinate 880 of PVJL010021702.1, read as the reverse complement.
AATTGAAGAAGGCACAAAGAAATGCAGAGATTTTATGTCTAATACTAGGATGAATGAACCTCATTAAAATGGTCATGTTACACAAAGCAATGAACAGATATAATGCCATCCCCACCAAAATTCCAATGACAGGTTTTCGAAAAATTTCAAGAAAAACATCAACAGATATTTATGGAATCTAAAGAGACCCCAATTTACCACAGGCATCCGAAAGAAAAAAACAATAAAGTTGAAGGTTTCTCACTCTTTGACTTCAATCTATAACACACAATGACAATAATATAAGCAGCAGGGTATTGGCAGAAATATAGGCACACACACACTAATGAAGAAGAACTGAAAACCCAGAAGTAATCCCACATATATTTGTGGAGATTGTTTTTTATGGAAACCCAAAAATACAACATGAAGGAAAGAATCCATTTTCCATAAATGGTGCTAGGGCATAGAGAAAATCACATGCAAAAAATGAAAATATACTGAGAATTTTCACCATATACACAAATTAACTCAATATGGACCAAAGACTTAAACATACTACCAATAATGATAAATTGCATGGAAGAATGCGTAGGTCCCAAACCTGTAGGCCTTGCTTCAGAAAGAGTTTTATGAATGTTACCTCAAAGGCAAGGGAAGTAAAAGTCAAAAGAAATGAATAGGACTGTACCAAACGTAAATGCTTCTGCACAGCAGAGGAAACCATCAAGAAAGCAAAAAGGCTTCTGACAGAGTGGGAGAAGATATTTCCAAGGAATGACTGAAAAGGGGTTAATATCTAAACTATATAAAGAACTCCTAGAACTCAACACCAGACAAACAAACAATCCGATTAACACATGGGCAGAGGACTTGAACAGACACTTCCCCCAAGAAGACA
>PVJL010021701.1:0-10209 GCA_004026885.1 Lyroderma lyra | reverse complement strand
CAGACCTGCCTGGGGATTAGATTCCCAGCTGCAGTGCAGTGCTACAAGCACAAATCAGCTCTGGGCAATTTTGAAACTGAGAGCTGGCTCCCATGAAAATGCTGACCAGAATAAAAGATGATCCTGAGTACAACACAGGCTTAGGAGAAAAGTCAAAGGCTGAGCTGGCAGCATGTGCTCAGCCCACACCCAACCCAATACGTGAACATGCCCAGCCCACACTGAGCTCATGCCTGTCCTGCATGGGCATCCTTCACAACCAGGTTTATGTGCAAGGAAGTCAGCACCCATAGAAGTGACCACAGGAAACAAGGCAGCTGCAGACCACACCGCCTCCACCCTCAGGCAGAAACCACAGACATGGAGCCTGGCTGCTTCCCCTAAATCTCTCCCAAAGCTTGTTCCTCCCCACCACTGCCTCAACTCTACCTACTTTCTGCTTTACAGTGAACTAAAACAAACAAACAAACAAAAAAAAAACAACCAAAAAAACAACACCCCAAAAAGCCAAAAAACTTGCTCCCTTTCAAATAAACCCCACACCTGCAGAAACTGGAAGTAGGGCTCAGGGTAACTCCAAAACACAAACACAGCAACTTTTTCCTGCACTGATCTCAGAGCCATAGCCCACCATTGCCCACATTTTCCAAGAGGATGCACATTGAGACCAAGACAACTGGGTCAGAAGAAAAGAAGCCCACCTTCCAGGAAAGCTCCCAGAAATAGCAGACTAAATAACCAAGAGAAAATATTGTAAGATGTTACAGCAACACTAACTAGGCAGAGAAAGAAAGACCACTCTATATCAGTCAGGGAAAAAGTCCTCATGCCCAGGGGGAGGGCAGGGGTGGGATACACATCAAATACAACAAATACTTTAGGATTCAAAGATGCTCCGCAGAAAAATGAAAAATTTCCAAGAAAAGAACTTATAGATCTAGAAATCCATTATCTAAGTGACACAGAATTCAAGGGTTCAATTCTTAAGACACTCAAGGAGCTGAAAGAATGTTGTCAGAGTACTTACAGATAAATGAACTCAGAAAGAAAATCTGTGAGCAAAAGGAACATTTTAGCAAATAAATTGAAACTATAGAAAAGAATAAAACATAAATTCTAAAGATAACACAATAAAAAAAAAGCTTAGAAATGAACTAACTCCCATAGGAAACAAGGCCACCTAAATGGAGGAAAGAATTGGTGATATTGAAGATTAGAACACAGAAACACAAAAGGAAGAAGAGAGACACTTGTAAGTCAAAAGAAATGAAAGAATTCTACAAAAACAACCTGACTCCTAGAGAGAACAATAGTGGAATAATCGGAACACCAGAAGGTGCAGAATAAAACTCTATGGAGAACTTACTCAAACAAATAGATGAAAACTTCGCAAGCTCATGGAAAGATCTGAAACCCCAAATTCAAGATGAAAACTAGACCCCTAGCTACCAGGACTCCAGCAGATCTTTTCCAAGGCACGTAATACTAAAGATGTCAAAAATAAAGACAAAGCAGCAATTCTTAAGGCAGTCAGGGGAAAAAAAATCTTATCACCATTAAAAGAAAACCCATCAAGCTAGCATTGAACTTCTCAGGAGAAACTCTACATGCCAGGAGGGAGTGGAAACAAATATTCAAAATATTAAAAGAGAGAAACATCCAGCCAAGGATAAATTATCCAGCAAAATTATCCTTCAGATATGAAGGAGGAATAAAGACCTTCTCAGATACACAAAAGCTGAGAGGAATTCTCCAGCACGAGGCTGGCATTTTAAAGAATACTGAAAGAGGTTCTTCTACCTGGGACAAAACAAGAGAATAAATGGAATAGAGTTGAGACAACAAAAAAGAAATAAAAATGAAAAAAGAAAGAAGTAATGGCCATAAGAAATCCTCATATATCAATCATCACTCTGAATGTTAATAAATTGAACTTACTAATAAAAAGACACACAGTAGCACACTGGATGAAAATACAAAACCCATCCACATGCTATCTCCAAAAGAACCATCAGGACAAACACAGACTCAGAGTAAAGGATGGGAAACAATACTCCAAGCAAGTGATATCCAAAGAAAACCAAGAATTGCCATACTGATATCTAATGAAACAAAATTGAGGTTAAAAAATATAACAGAAAACAAAAATGTACACTTCATAGTGATAAAAGGGTCAATACAACAACAAGACTTGACACTAATTAATATATAGGCACCAATCAGGAAGAACAAAATATACAAAGCAACTACTAACAGATCTGAATGGAGAATCTGACAAAAACATAGTCATTGTAGGGGACCTGAACACCCCCTTAACGGCCATAGACAGATCACCCAAACAGAAAATAAATAAGGAAATATCAGCTTTAAATTATACGTTACAGCAATTGGACATAATTGACATTTACAGGACACTTTATCTGACAAAAAAAAAGTTTATACCTTGTTTACTAGTGCACATGAAATATTCTCAAGGATAGACCATGTACTGGGCCATAAAAGTAGCCTCAGAAAATTCAAGGAAATTGAAATTATACCAAGTGTATTCTCAGACCACAAAGCTCTGAAACTGGAGATCAACTATAAACAGAAAGCACACAATACAACACATATTCATCAAGATTAAACAACATCTTATTTAAAAAAATGAATGTTTCAAAGAACAAATAAAAGAAGAGCTTAAACAATACACAGAAAATAATGACAATGAAAATACAACATCAAAATTATTGGGAAACAGTGAAAGCAGTAATGAGAGGGAAATTTATGTCATTAAAAGCCTATTTTAAGAAAAAAGTAAAATCACAAGAAAACATCCTAACACCCCATCTTAAAAAAAGAAGAACAGAAAAAACTCAAATTCAGCAGAAGTAAAGAAATAATAAAAATTAGAGCAGAGCTAGGTGAATTTGAGAACAGAAAGGTAATAGGAAAAATTAATGCAACAAAGAGCTGGTTCTTTGGGGAAAAAAAACAACAAAATTGACAAACTCCTGGCTAGACTAACCAAAGAATGGAAGAAAAGGAAACAAATATCCAAAATTAGAAATGAAAGTGGAGAGATTACCACTTATACTACAAAAATACAAAGGATTATAAGAAAATCTTATGAAGGGCTTTGTTCCACTAAATTTAACAACCTAGAATAAATGTACAAGTTCCTAGAAAATATAGTCTACCTAGACTGAACCAAGAACTGGATAATCTACATAGATCAATCAATAGTAAAGAAATTGAAATCATTATCCAAAACCTCCCCAAAGGCAAAGCCCAAAACCAAATGGTCTCACCAACAAATTCTTTTTTTATGTGGATAGTTCCCTGGCTGGGAATCTAACCTAGGCTGCAGTTCTGACAGCCCCAGCGATGAAGCCTTAAGCCACTACACCACCAGGGAACTCCTCACCAACAAATTTTACCAAACATTCAAAGAATAATTAATGCTTATCCTCCCCAGACTCTTTCAAAAAATTGAAGACAAGGCAATACTTCCTAACTTATTCTATGAGACCAACATTACCCTAATCCCAAAACCTGGTAAAGACAACACCAAAAACAAAAAAACAAAAAAACAAAAAACAAACTATAGACCAATATCTCTGATGAACACAGATGCAAAAATCCTAAGCAAGATATTAGCAAATAAAATGCAATAATGCCTCAAAAAGATTATATACTATGATCAAGTGGGATTCATACTAGGAGCACAAGGATGGTTAAATGTACAAAAATCAATGAATGTCATACACCACATAAACAAAATAAAAGGTAAAGATCATATGATCATATCAATTGATGCAGAAAAAGCATTTGACAAAATAGAACATCCATTTATGATAAAAACACTTAATAAAATGGGTGCACAAGGAAAGTACCTCAACATAATAAAGGCCTTATATGATAAACCCTCAGCTAACATCATACTGAATGGGGAAAACCTGAAGTCCATTCTCCTAAAATCATGAACAAGACAGGGATGCCCCCATGTCACCATTGCTATTCAATATAGCACTGGAAGTTCTAGTCAGAGCAATCAGGCAAGAGAAAGAAATAAAAGGTATCCAAATTGAGAAAGAAGAAGTCAAACTGTCACTATTTGCAGATGACATGATCCTTTCTATAGAAAAATTTAAGGACTCTACCAGAAAACTATTAGAAACAATAAATGAATACAGTAAAGTCAAAGGACATAAAATCCAAGTACAAAAATCAACAGCATTTTTATATACAAAAAAAGGGAATCTTTAGAAAAAGATAGAGAGAGTCAATACCATTTGCGATCACAACAAAAAGAATGAAATATCTGGGAATTAACTTAATAACGAAAGTGATGAACTTATACACAAAAAAGTACAAAACACTTTTGAAAGAAATTGAAGAGGACACAAAGAAATGAAAAGATATTCCATATTCATAAATAGGAACACTTAATATTGTTAAAATGGCAATAATGTCCAAAGCAATTTACCAATTTAATGTAATTCCCATCAAAATCCCACAAACATACTTTCACAAAATAGATAAAGATTTGTCAGAATTGTATGGAATCACAAAAGACCTCAAATCAACAAAGCAATACTACATAAAAAGAATAAGTCTGGTGGTATCATGCTTCCTGGTTTCAATTGATACTACAAGGCATTAATAATCAAAACAGATTGGTATTGCCAGAAAAAGAGACACACAGACCAATAGAACAAAATAAATACACAAATATGTGGAGAAATAATTTCTGATAAAGGAGTGAGAATATGTAATAGGGCAAAGAAAGCCTTTTCAGTAGATGGTGCTAGGAAAACTGGAAAACCATGGGCAAAAGAATGAATCTGAGCTGTGAACCCTCACCATATGCTAAAACTAACTCAAAATGGATTAAAGGCCTCCACATAAGACCCCAAACAATAAACTGTATAGCAGAAAACATTAGTAGTAAACTTATAGACCTAGGGATCTAGGATGACTTCACAAACCTGACCTTTTAAGGCAACAGAAGTAAAAAAGAAAAATATATGAATGTGACTATATCAAACTAAAAAGCTTCTGCACAGCAAAAGAAACCATCAACAAAGCAAAGAGACAGCCAACCAAATGGGAGAAAATACTTGCAAATGATGCCTTTCATAAGGATCTAATATATAAAATATATAAAGAACTAGTATGACTCAACAACAACACAAAATAACTCAATTAAAAAATAGGCAGAAGACCTAAACAAACACTTCTCCCACAAAGATATACAAATGGCCAACAGACATATAAAAATTTGTTCAACTTCATTAGCTATTGAGGAAATACAAATAAAAACCACAATGAGATACAACCTCACACCTGAGAGAATGACTATTATCAACAAGACAAAGGATAACAAGTACTGGGAGGATGGGGAGAAAAAGGAAACACAATGCTGGTGGGAATGCAAACTAGTGAAACTGCTATGGAGGACAGTGTGGAGGTTCCTCAGAAAATTGGGAATGGAGTTATCATATGACCCAACAATCTCCCTTCTGGGTTTTGAAAACCTTAGACCACAAATAGTTATGTATCTTAATGTTCATCACAGTGCTGTTCATGGTGGCCAAGACATGGAAACAACCAAGTGCCCTTCTATAGATGACTGGATAAAGAAGCTGTGATATATATATATATATATATATATATATATATATATATATATATATATATATATATATACACACACACATATACATACATACACACACATACATATATATATACACATACACACACACAATGGAATATCACTCAACTATAAGAAAAAATAAAATATTGCTATTTGCAACAAAATGGATGGACCTTGAAATCATTGTGCTAAGTGAAATAAGGCAGATGGAAAAAAACAAGAACTATTTGACTTCACTCATATGTGAAATGTAAAACTTAAAGCAACTAAGAAAATCCAACCAGCCAGACAAACAAACAAACAACAACAAAAAAACTCGTGGACAGAGTCAATAATTTAGTGATTATCTGGGGGAAAGAGGGGAGATGGTAGGAAAAGAGAGAAGTGGAGCCAGCTATATGGTGATAGAAAGAGAACTCACAGTAGGCGATGAACATATAATGCAACATATAGGCAATGTACTGTAGAATTGTACACCTAAAACTTATGTAATTCTTGCTAATCAATTTCACCCCATTAAGTCTAACAATATATAAAATAACCCCCAACCCATCCATATGCTATCCCCAAGAGACACACCTTAGCCACAAGGACAAACACAGACTCATAGTGAAAGGGTGAAAAACAATACTCCAAGCAAATGACATCCAGAGAAAAGCAGGAGTTCCCATACTGATATCTGATGAAATAGACTTCAGAATAAAAAAGGTAACAAGAGACAAAGACGGATATTTCATAATGATAAAAGGGACAATACAACAAGGAGACATGGCACTCATTAATATATATGGCCCCAATTGAAGAAGCACCAAAATTTATAAACAGCTACTTAAAGATCCAAATGATGAAACTTACAAAAACACAATCATAATAGGGGACCTAAACACTCCCTTAACAGTCATGAACATATCATCCTAACAGAAAGTAAATAAGGAACTATCAGCTTTAAATGATACATTATAGCAATCAACATAATTGAATTTTACAGTACACTTCATCTAATACAGAAGGCTATATGTTCTTTTTTAGTGTATATGGAAAATTCTCAAGGATAAACCGTACTAACCTCTGCAAATTCAAGAAGATTGAAGTCATACCAAGCTTTGAAATTGGAGATCTACTGGAAAAAGAAAGCAGAAAAAATCACATATGTATGGAGGACTGGATCAAAGAAGAGATTGAAGTTACATAAAAACTAATGACAATAAAAATACAATGTAGCAAAATTATTGGGACACAGCCAAAGCAATATTCACAGAAAAATTTATATCATTACAGGATTATTTAAACAAATGAGAAAAATCACAAGTAAACATCCTAACGTCCCATCTTAAAGAATGAAAAAAGAAAAAAACAAAGCCTAAAGTCAGCAGAAGAAAAGAAATAATAAAATTGAGCAGAGCTAAATGAAATTGAGAACAGAAAGTCAATAGGAAAAATTAAAGTAACAAAGAGCTGGTTCTTTGAAAAAATTCAATAAAATTAACAAACCCTGGCTTGGGTCAGAAAAGGAAAAAGAGAAAAGACACAACCAACCAAAATTAGAAATGAAGGGGAGAAATTATGACTGATACCACAGAAATACAAAGAATGTTAAGAAAATACTATTAAGACAAGGATGCAACAAAATGGCAGTGTGAGAGGGACCCCTTAAAACCACCCTGGAGATTACAACTAATGAAACACCTATACCTCAACCAAGGACCCTCTACACAAAGTACAATCACAGCTAAGAAACCCATGTGTCTGTCACATTAAGGTACCCATAGGTGGGAAGTGGGTTAAACAAAGGAAAAATAGAGGGAACAGCTGGGACACAGTCTCATGGGTTTCCACTTGGAACTCTACCACTGGGGGAGAGAGGAGGAAGAAGGTGGCAGGAGAGTGCTATGGATCTCAGTCTGTGGGATAGAGGAAAGGAGGCCCACAGGTGGGGTGTGAGATAATGCAACCACCTCACCTTGGCCTCAGGAGGTGCAGGCCAGTCTGCAAAATGCAGAGTCTGGATTTCTCTTCGGTTCCCAGAACAGGGGAGCAGCTGACCAGTGAGGAACCACAGCCCAAACACTCCAGTCATCAAAGAGAAGAAGAGAGAGGGCTTTGTGCATGTTTCTCAGTTCACAGCCAGGACTGACCCCCAAGCTCAGGGCAGAATCCACGCATGGGGCAAACCTAGAACAGAAAGTGTGATCACACCCAAATTCCTTGTGTGACCCCAGAGTCACAGGAAAAAAAAGAAAGCTGCAAACACCCATCCCTCACAGACCTCTGACCCCCCAGTATCAAAAGTGAACACCAAAAAAATTATAGCTGGGAGGGTCCAGAGAGGCTGCAAAAAAATGAGAAACCAAAGAATTAAAGAGATGGGGATAAGTGACCCAGCAGGAAATAAGCTCAAAACAATGATTATAAAATTATTGGAACTGAATGATAATTTCCACAGAGAGATAGAAGGCATTAAACAAGACCTAAAAACCATTATAAAGAACCAGAGGGAGATACTGACTGCATTAACTGAAATGAAGAATAGAATAAAAGTCACTAAACTAGATAGTATAGAAGCACAAAGTCATGATTTGCAGAAAAAGTCAGCTAAAAACACCCATGTAGAACAGACAGATATGAAAATACAGAAAACTGAGGATGGTTTGAGATTCTCCTGGGTCAATTTTAAGGGGAAGAATATGAGAATCATAGGTGTTTTGGAAGGGACAGAGGAAAAGCAAGGGATCAAAAAATTATTTGAAGAAATAATGAATGAAAACTTTTCTAACCTGGTGAAGGAAATAGACATACAAGTCCAGGATGCACAGAGAATCCCAAATAAGATGATCCCAAACAAGAACACACCAAGACACATCATAATTAAAATGGCAGAAGTTAAAGAAAATTCTAAAAACAGCAAGAGAATTGCAAGTGGTAACTTATAAAGGAACACCCATCTGATTCTCAGTTGATTTCTCACCAGAAGCTTTACAGGCCAGAACGAATGGGCAGAAAATATCTAACATGATGAAAACCAAGGATCTACAATCAAGAATAATATATCCAGCAAGGCTAGAATTCAAAATTGAAGGACAGATAAAGAGCTTCTCAGATAAGGAAAAATTAAATATATCACCACCAAACCAGCACTACAAAGAATGTTAGAAGGACTTCTTTAAGATGGGAGGAGGGATGCAAGAATGGGTAAAATAAAAGAAAGAAATGGAGAAGTTTATTTTGATTGTTAACATAGAATTGAAAGCAACCAAGAAACAAATCTCATCGACACAGTCAAGAATTTAGTAGTTACCTGAGGGTAAGGGGGGAGAGGGGTGGGGGGAGACAGATGAGGGGGAAAAGGACAGGGACCTAAATATATGGTGATGGAAAAAGAACTGACTATGGCTGATGAGCACATAATACAACACATAGAAGATGTAATGTAGAATTGTACACCTGGGACCTATGTAAATTTTACTAATCAATGTCACCCAATAAAGTAAAAAAGAGAGAGAGAGAGAGAGAGAGAGAGAGAGAGAATACTATTAAGAGCTGTATGTCCACAAATTTAACAATGTAGAAGAAATGAATAACTTTCTAGAAACATGTAATCTACCTGGACTGAACCTAGAAGAACTGAATAATCTAAAGAGACGAATCAGTAGTAAAGAAATTGAAACAATCATCCAAAACCTCCCCAAATGCGAAAGACATAAACCACATGGCCTCACCAATGTGTTTATCAATCATTCAAAGAAGAATGAATGCCTATCCTCCTCAGAATCTTTCAAAAAATTGAAGATGAGGTAATATTTCCCAACTCATTCTATGGGACCAACATTACCCTAATACCAAAACCTAGTAAAGATAACACAAAAAAAGTAAAACTATACATCAATATCTCTGATGAACACAGATGCAAAAATCCTAAGAAATATATTAGCAAATGCATCAAAAGATTATACACCACAATCAAGTGGGATTCATCCCAGGAACACAAGGATAGTTCAACATACAAAATTAATCAATGTGATATACCACATAAATTAAATAAAAGGTAAAAACCATATGATCATATCAATTGATGGAGAAAAAGCATTTGACAAGATACAACATCCATTTATGATTAAACCACTGAAGAAAATTAGTGAAGGATAGTACTTCAACATAATAAAAACTATATATGACAAACCCTCAGCTAATATTATATTTAATGGGGAAAAGCTGAAGCCTATTCTCCTAAAATCAGGAATAAGACAGGGATATGTCTGTTGCCATTGCTATTCAATACAGTACTGGAAGTTCTAGTCAGAGCAATCAGGCAAGAGAAAAACATAAAATGTATCCAAATTGAGAGAGAAGAACTCAAACTGTCACTTTTTGAAGATGATGTTTCTTTCTATAGAAAATTCCAAAGACTCCACCAGAAAACTATTAGAAACAATAAACAACAATGAAACTTCAGAAAAAGAAATTGCAGCGCTGTTCACAGTGGCCAAAACATGGAAACAACCAAAGGTCCCTGCGACAGATGACTGGATAAAGAAGCTGTGGTACATATACACAATGGAATATTACTCAGC
>PVJL010021700.1:0-10226 GCA_004026885.1 Lyroderma lyra | reverse complement strand
CCACCTCACACCTGTGAGAATGGCTATTATCAACAAGACAAGGAATAACAAGTGCTGGAGAGGATGTGGAGAAAAAGGAACTCTGGTACACTGCTGGTGGGAGTGCAAACTGGTACAACCACTGTGGAAGGCAGTGTGGAGGTTCCTCAGAAAATTGGGAATGGAGCTACCATTTGACCCAGCAATCCCCCTTCTGGGTCTATCCAAAAAACTTGAAAACCTTTGTCCACAAAGACTTATCTACCCCAATGTTCATTGCAGCGCTGTTCACAGTGGCCAAAGCATGGAAACAACCAAAGTGCCCTGCGACAGATGACTGGATAAAGAAGCTGTGGTACATATACACAATGGAATGTTACTCAGCTGTAAGAAAAGATGAAATATTGCCATTTGCGACAAAATGGATGGACCTGGAGATCATCATGCTAAGTGAAATTAGCGAGACAGAAAAAACAAAGAACTGCATGATTTCACTCATATGCGGAATATAAAACTGAAAGCAAAGAAAAAAAGAAATGAACAAACAAATAACCCATGGACACAATCAATATTTCAATGTTTATTTGGAGACGAGTGGGTTAGGGAGGGGAGAAAGGGGAGGGGGTGGGAGAGGAGAGGGGGATGCTAAATATAAGGTGATGGAAAGAGAAGTCACATTAGGTGGTGAACTTATTATACATCAGGTTGACAATGCACTGTAGAATTGTATGCCTGAATCCTATGTAATCCTTGCCAACAGATGTCACCCCAATAAGTCTAACAATAAAAATGAATTTTAAAAAATGCATAATATGAAACAAAAAATAGAAAAAAGAAAAAAAATGAAACAAAATGTTATTGAAAAATGACTGGATCAAATAAGAAATTTAAAAATAGTTTAAAAATACATAGAGACTAATGACAATGAAACTACAATACATCAAAAGTATTAAGACACAGAAAAAGCAGTAATAAGATAATAAGAGTAAAATTTTTATCATTACAGGCCTATCTCATGAAACAAGAAAAAAAACAAAAATAAACAACTTATTATTTTATTTAAAGAACAAGAAAAAGGAGAACATAAGAAGCCCAAAGTCAGCAGAAGGAAGGAAAAAATAAAAATTAAAGCAGAACTAAATAAAATAGAGAACAGAAAAACAATAGAGAAAGTTAATGGAATAAAGAGCTAGTTCTTTGAAAAAAATCAGTAAGATCGAGAAACCTCTGGCTATGCTAACCAAGAGGCAAAGAGAAATAACACAAATAAGCAAAATTAGAAATCAAAGGAAAGAAATTACTACTGATACCAAAGAAATAGAAAATATTTTTCAAAAAAAAGACTATTTGTCACCAAATTTAATAACCTTGATGAAATGTACAAGTTTCTAGAAACATATAGTCTACTTAGACTAAACCAAGAGGAACTAGACAATCTACATAGACCAATAAACAGTAAAAACTAGAAAGAATCATCCAAAACCTTTTCAATAGCGAATTCCCAGGACTAGATAGTTTCAACAATAAGTTTTATCAAGCATTGAAAGATAAACTAATGCCTGTCCTTCTCAAACACTCCCAAGTAATTGAAGAAGAGGCAATACTTCCTAACTCATTCCATGAATGAGGCCAACATAACCCTAATACTATAGCCTGATAAAAATAACACAAAAGAAGAAAACCATTCACCAATATCTGTGATGAACACAGAAGCAAAAATTCTAAACAAAATACTAGCAAATGGAATACAACAATGCATTGAAAAGATTATATATCATGATTAAGCAGGATTGATCCCATGAACACAAGCCTTGTTCAATATTTTCAAATCAACTAATGTGACACACCACTTAAAAAAACTAAAAAAAAAAAAACCACCCATATGATTAGATCAATTGACATAGAGGTAGCATTTCACAAGATACAACATCCATTTGTGATCAAAACACTTAATAAAATGGGTATAGAAGGAAAGTACCTCAACATGATAAAGGCAATATATGACAAACCCTTAGCTGATACCATACTGAAGGCAGTAGAACTGAAACCTGTTCTCCTAAAATCAGGAAAAAGAAAACAATGCCCCCTGTACCCACCGCTATTCAATATACTACTGGAAATTTTCCCCAGAGTGAAATAAAAAAATAAAAGACATCTGAATTGGGAGAGAAGTTAAATTCTCACTTTTAGCAGATGACATAATTCTTTATATAAATAATTCTAAAGAGTCCAACAGAAAACTATTAGAAATAACAAACAAATATAGTAAATTTGCATAATATAAAATCAATGTAAATAAATCAATTGAATTTTTATATACCAATAATGAAACTTCAGATAAGGAAATGAGAAAAACTATACCTTTTGTGAGCACAAGAAAAAGAATAAAATGACTAGAAATAAACTTATCAAAGAATGTGAAGGACTTATATACTGAAAACTATAGGACACTACTGAAAGAAATTGAAGAAGACACAAAGAAATGAAAAGATATTTTGTGTTCATGAATTGGAAGAATCAAAATAGCTAAAATGGCCATATTACCCAAATTACAGATTTAATGCAATTTATATTAAATTCCCACATTCTTTCAAGATATAGATTAAAGAATAATCACATTGGTATGAAACCGTAAGAGACCCCAAATCACCAAAGCCATTCTAAATAAAAAGGGTAAGACAGAAGTAATCACATTCCCCAATTTCAATCTATACTGCGAAGCATCAATAATCAAGAGAGCTTGGTATTGACAGAAAAACAGACACACAGAGCAATGGAACAGAATTAAAAACCCAGAAATAAACCCACAAATATATGGACAGATGATTTTTGCTAAAGGAGCAAAAAAATACAATGGACAAAAGAAAGGCTCTTCAGTAAACGGTGCTGAGACAATTGGAAAACCATATGCAAAAGAATGAATCTGAACTGCAAACTGTCATCATGTAACAAAATTAAGACAAAATAGATTAATGAACTCCACATAAGACCTGAAACAATAAGCTACATACAAGAAAATATCAGTTTTAAACGCATACCTTGGGTTTAGAAAGGACTTTATGAACCTGATTTCAAAGGCAAAGGAAGTAAAAGTGAAAATAAATGAATGGGAGTTTATCAAACTAAAAAGCTTCTGCATAGCAAAAGAAACCATCAACAAAGCACAGAGACAACCAATTGAATGGGAGTAAATATTTACAAGTAATGCCTCTGATAAGAGACTAATATCTAAAATATATAAAGAACATGTACAATTCAACAATAAATAAATAAACAATACAATTAAAAAATGGGCAGAGAACCTGAACAGACACTTCACTCAGGATGACATACAAATGGTGAACAGACACATGAAAAAATGTACAATTTCATTAGCTATTAGAAAGTGCAAATCAAAACCACACTAAGATGTCACCTCACACCTGTTAGAATAGCTATTATCAACAAGGCAAAAAACCACAAGTGTTGGAAAGAGTATGGAGAAAAAAACCCCTCATATACTGCTGGTGGGAATGCAAACTGGTACAATCACTATGGAAGACAATATAGAGGTTCCTCAGAAAACTAAGAATAGAGTTACCATATGGCCAGGCAATTCGACTTCTGTGTATCCACCCAATAAATTTAAAAACCTTAGTCCACAAAAAAATGTACACCAATATTTATCGCAGCACTATTTATGATGGTCACAAAGGAGGAGGCCCCACCATAAAGATACATTTCACCTGTAACAACACGTCAATGCGTTAGGACTACCAATCAAAAGGCAATATGGTTGCTCCTTTAAGCCTGTAAGTCCTATAAATGGACAGAACCAGAGTAAATCAGGGAGTTCAGCCATTTTAGACTTTTGTCTGCCACAGCTCTGCCAGCCAAACAAAGAAGTCTTCTTCTTCTATTTTTGGTGTTCAGGTGATTCTTTCTCTCTGTAGAACCTAGATTCCTGCAACATATTTTGGTACATTGGCCAGGAAGAAGGTCCACCTGTAAAAAGACAGCAAGGTCAAAGTCACCTGGTGTTTTCCACCAACCCTCCAGGGCACCCACGGGAGGGGTGGTGATCAGCCTGAGCTACATGAACAACTGAGCGTGCCAGGGATGGCTAGCTTTGCCTCCCTATATGGATATCTCAACAGGGCACAGAGAGGGCCCCCTCAGCAGGTTCCCAAGGAGTCAAACACCAAGAGGAATTGGCACCAGGGAACCAAGCGATGTCTGAAGCGAGGTAGGACTAGTCTGGGGAAAACATACCAGGACCTGCTCTATCTGAGCAGAAGGGAAGGCTGATCCCCCTCTGGCACCTTCCTAGTACCACTCAAGGTAGTTTGACTGGGAAACTATGACTGCCCTAGGACAGGAATTTGGGAATTTTGGGTTGGATTTGAATGAATGGGAATGATTGGAAGCATGGTGGGACCAGTCTGTGGAAAAGTGAAAGGACCTGCTCCTTTTGAGCAGAAAGGAAGGCTGATCCCCCTCTGGCACCTCCCATGTACTGTTCAAGGTAGTTAAAGCAGAAAACCACGGCTGCCCAGGACAGAAATTTGGGAATTTTGGTAGAAATTTGTTGACTGTGGATGCTTGGAGACTGAATTGGGTGGACATAGATGTGGATATTGATTGGCTTATTGAGGAACAGAGTACAAAGGAATCAATTGTGTGACCCCTCCTGATTTTCCCCTTCCTCTCTCCCTGAACCTCTTTGTGGTGTTACTGTTGTTTGTCCAAGGGAGGGTGATGGGAGGTATGCAAGGGAAACTTTCGCCCTTGGTAACAATGTTGAGAAACTTTAAGAAAGGATGTTCTGGAGGTTATAGGGTCTCTATGACCCCAGGGAAATTGAGAACTTTGTGTCAATTAAAATGGCCTACTTTTGAGGTGGGATGGCCTTCAGGAGGGAGCCTAGACTGAGAAGTGTGGGGGATAACTTCAGGTAAAAAGAAGTATGCATTTTCCCCCACCCCCACCAAAGACTGCAAGGAAGAATGAAGAACATGAGTGAAAATGGTGAAATGTATTAATGAAAAGGACAAGATGGCTTTGTCTTTTTAGTCAAACAAGAGGTTAATTTAACCTTTAATTGGTAAGGAGTTAGTTCTAATTTGGTAAGGAGTTTGGTTTTAATGTTTGAAAAGGTGAGAGCAAAGTCATCTGGATTGTGAATGCTGGAGGTGGAGGTGTTTTGTTTTGTTTCTGGTCAACGATTATTGGCATATGATAAGTTCTGAGGAGATTGAGACTATTGCAGAGAGACAGTCAATAATAATGTCTCTAATAGGGGTGACAAGTATTAGTGGGTACAGGAAGAAATGATAGGGATTGGTGACAGATGTTTTCATTCACAGTAATAATCTCTAACAGAAAGGACGTAATGTGGGTAAGGGTGAAGAAGAGGCCACAGAAGAGTGCAAGTATGCAAAATGTGGGAGTTTGAGGAGGCAGGCTGTGATGTGATTCAAAGAACAAGCCTGTAGAATCTTATTAAAGCTTTCCTCCTTAGTCAAAAATCCAGAGCCTGCTTACTATTATCCTGCCATCAGAATCTATGTAAGGGTACTACACAGAAGAGATAGCTTTATAAATGGTACTCTTTTAGTATTTAATTAAATCTTGTATTTTACCCATGATAACACTTATTCCAAATAATGCATTATCTAAGATGGTTTTGGCAAGAATTTGTGTATGATACTGGGCATGCAACATGAACTGTACTTATGGATAAATATAAGATGAGAAGAAAAATTCCAGGTGCCCCTTTTCATCCTTTTATTCCTGGTTTGATTCTTTTGTATATATGCTGTTGTTAAGTATGCTGGGGTTTGTTTGTTTTCTGTTTTCCCATCCTAAAGATGTCCAGTTGTGATTTCCTTTTGCTGTAAATACACATTCTCTCATTTTCTTCCAGGTAGGTTTAATGTATATTTAATTCAATTCCCTTAATATTAAACAGTAATTTTGGAAATAGCTTACTTAATAGCTTTTTCCACTATGAAATTCATTCAAAAACTATTCAGATGTCAGCAATATGTAGGGAACTATATTGAATACTATAGGAGTTGCAAAGATTATTTAGATACAGATATTTCTCATGAAGATCTTTTGATTCTAGAAAGGGGAGATATAGTCAATGGTAGAATGCTGTGATTTTTAGTGGGAAAACATATTGTTCCCACCTGGGAATATTACTGATGGAATTACGTTATGGTTAATTTCACG
The DNA here is from genome assembly GCA_004026885.1 of Lyroderma lyra. NCBI lineage: Eukaryota > Metazoa > Chordata > Mammalia > Chiroptera > Megadermatidae > Lyroderma > Lyroderma lyra. The sequence continues at coordinate 4,031 of PVJL010021700.1, read as the reverse complement.
TGTCATCTTGAATGCACCACAGTGCCCAGATATTTGGTCAGATATTCTGGGTGTTTCTGGAGAGTTTTTTGGATCACCTTAATGTTTAAATCTGTGGACTTTTGAGTAAAGCAGATTGCCCTCCATGATGTGACTGGGCCTCACCCTATCAGTTAAAGCCCTTACACCTGGACATGACTTCCTCAAGGATTCAAGAATGCACTAACCCTCTTTGAAGAGGCCCTCGCTCAAGATCTTCATAAATTCCCAGCACAGGCCACAGGATGTGTCCTGCTTCTGTATGTAGATGACCTACTGCTAGGCCAAGAGATTCTCAAGTGGTGCATGAAAGGAACAGATGCACTCATATAGCATTTAGCAGCGGTTCTCAACCTGTGGGTTATGACCCCTTTGGGGGTCGAACGACCCTTTCACAGGGGTTACCTAAGACCATCAGAAAATAAATATCAGATACTTACATTATGATTCATAACAGTAGCAAAATTACAGTTATGAAGTAGCAACGAAAATAATTTTATGGGAGTCACCACAACATGAGGAACTGTATTAAAGGGTCAAAGCATTAGGAAGGTTGAGAACCACTGATTTAGAGGCTTGTGGGTATAAAGTCTCTAGGAAAAAGGCCCAGCTCTGCCAGAAGCATGTGAAGTACCTGGGCTTCATCCTTCAGCAAGGGGAGAGAAGACTGGGGGTAGAAAGCAAAGAGGTTATATAAAACATCCCAGTCCCAAAGATGAGATAGCCAATTAGAGAGTTCCTAGGAGCAGTGGGGTTTTGATGCATGTGGATCCCAAGCTTTGTGGTTCTGGCCAAATCACTCTATGAGGCCACCAAGAGGAAAAAGAAGGAGCTAATAGAGTGGGGATCTGACCAGCAAGGGGCATTCACAAAGCTAGTAGAACTGCAAACAGCCCCAGCATTGGGTTTCCCTGGTTTAAAGCAAGGCCTTTGTGCTGTGTGTGTCAGGGAGGAACAGAACAGCTATGGAGATGCTGGCCCAGAGTTTGAGGTTGTAGGTGGGGCAGATTGCCTACCTTTCCAAACAACTTGGCAGAGTCTCAAAAGAATGGCCCCTGTTTCTGGGAGTGCTTGCAGCTGCAGCCATGCTGGTGCAAGAAGCTGATGGGTTGACTCTGGGCCAGGACTTAGAGGTACAAATGCCATATGCGGTGATTGCTCTGATAAACACCAAGGAGCACAACTGGCTGACAAATCCAAGGCCTGTTGTGTGAAAATCCAAGACTAACAATAGAAGTGGTGTCATTTTTAGGCCTAGTCACCCTACTACTGGTGGGAGATAGGGAACCTGAGCATGACGGCATGGAAGTCATTGAGACAATGTATTCAAGCTGACCCGACCTGCTTGTCCAGTCACTGGGGTACCCAGATTTAGAGCTTTTTGTAAATGGAAGCAGTTTTGTCAACTCTGGGGGGGAAGGTAGGCAATTTATGCAGTGGTGACTTTGACTGTGGTAATTGAAGCAAAGCCCCTGCCCCAAGGAACATCCACCCAGAGGGCAGCACTAGTATCCCTGACCCGGGCCCTGGAGTTGAGTGAAGGAAAGAATGTAAATATCTTCACAGACTCACGATTTGCTTTTCTCACCCTCCATGTACATGGGGCCATCTACAGAGAAAGGGGACTTTTAACAGCATGAGAGAAGAATCTAAAATATCCAGGTGAGATTTTGCAGCTTCTGGAGGCTATATGGAAGCCTAAGTGAGTGGATAACTGCCACTCACTTAGGCTTCCATATAGCCTCCAGAAGCTAAAAAAGGTGAGGACCATCAAAGCACATGGAAATGCAAAGGCAGACACCGAGGCAGAGAGTTGCCACCCTTCCATACCAGGCTGCCACCGTGGTCCTTCTAATCCCATGGGTCCAGATTTGATTCCTGTGTGTTTGGAGGGAGAGAAGGAATGGATGAAACAAGAAGGAGCTAAAGAGGCCAGGGAAGGATGGAGGAACTTACCAGATGAAAGGATTATAGTCCCCCATCTTCTAGGGCCAACAGTTATTCTCACAATGAACAAGGCCACCCACTTGGGGCAGGAAAAGACTTGAAAAACTATTGGGAAGCTACTTCTACTTTCCCCTTCTGTCAATTCTTGCTAAAAAGGTCAGTCAACATTGTGTGACATGCAGTCAGCACAATGTAAATCAGGGGCCGTCCTTGCCGCTCAGGATCCAATCCTATGAGGTGGTCCCCTTTGAAGATGTGCAAGTGGATTTTACTAAGATGTCCTAGTGTGGAGGAAACTTATATCTTCTAGTTCTGGTCTGCAGGTACTCAGACTGAATAGAAGCCTTCCCTATCAGAACTGAATTGCCTCACGAAGTAGTGAGAATACTACTGAGAGAAATCATTCCTCAGTTTGGATTGCCACTTTGGATTGGATTGGACAATGGACCAGCTTTTGTTGCTGAGGTGGTGCAAGAGACTGCTAAAGATTTAAATATCACTTGGAAGCACCATGTGGCATATCAACCTCAGACCTCAGGCAGGATAGAGTGCATGAATAGAACTCTAAAGACAGGAATTGGGGAAGAAGGCAAGATGGCGACTGGCGAGGAGGTCCCTAAAGCCTCTCCCAGAAAACACAATTGAACGGCCACCCAGGAGCCAAGAAAGAGGACCCTGAGTGACAAAACGGCTGTTAAGAAATCCACAAATCGCAAGTAAACACCTGAAGGTTGGCGAGAAGGGGGTGAGTCGGGGAGAGGGAAGGGAGCAGAGACAGACCACAACAGGACACGATTCCTGCTGACTATTCGGAGCTGCGCAGTTTGGGGGAGGGGAGAGACTGGGAAGCTGGGGACGGAGTTTGGGAGCCAGCCTCTGGAACTTTTGAGTGGTAGAAGGGCTGAGCGAGGACTCTGAACTGCAAAGATGACACCCCAGCTCTAAGCCCCCTGGAGACCTACACAGGGCTGCAGTTCTGGTTCCCAGCCTGCTGCATAGGCGACCCTGCTGTCTCAGGCCAGGCCCACAGCTTTGGACTTATGGAGCGGGCACTTCTTCATGTACCCCAGGGTTCTGTAAACAGTGTGAGCTCGTAGACTGCCAGATGCTGAATCAGGGCTAGGAAGAAAGACTGATTTGATAGCATCCACCCAAGCCACCACAAAGAAGCCTCAAAACAGCTTCCCCAGCAAAGGAGAGAAGGCAGAGCCGCCTTTGGAACACCTTTTGTTGGCCTTTCCCCAGGATATATGTGCATAGCCTCCAAACGCAGTAGGAGATCAGAAACAAGAAACAAACATCCCCCTCTCCCCCAAAACTTGACCCCCAGTGTCACCTAGTGTCTGCCCTACAGCAAGACACCACAAAAGCAATAATCATAAAGCCCTCATGTCAAAGAGGAAGAACCCAGAGGACAGGATGAATTCCTTAAAAACTAAGACTCCTCAGAAAGAACATCAAATTTACCCAGAAGACAGCTTGTTACAACTGGAAGGGTCTCATTTAAGTGACGGAGAATTTAAAGCAGCCATTCTAAAGGCTGTGAGAGAAATGAAAACCTATTGGCACAACACCATAGCTGAGATAAATAATATAAAAAAGGATATAAACGACATAAAAAAAGAACTCTGTGAACAAAAAGAACAATTTAACAAAGAAATTCAAAACATAAGGAAGATTGAGATGAAAATGCAAGAGACAAATAATACAATAAAAGAAGTGAGAAACGAAATAACTGCCATAGGAAACAGGACCAAGCAGATGGAGGAAAGAATTAGTGATACTGAAGATCAGGACATGGAAACAACTCAGAAAGAGGAAGAGAGGGAAGATAGAACCAAAAGGATTGAAAGAACTCTACAACAACTATCCGACTCCATGAGACAAAACAACATCAGGATAATAGGAATAGAAGAGGGGGCAGAGCAATCTACAGAGAGCATACTCAAACAAATCATAGATGAGAACTTTCCAAACCTATGGAAAGATCTGGAACCCCAAGTTCAAGAAGAAAACAGGTCCCCCAGATACCTGGACCCCAACAGATCTTCTCCAAGACACATGGT
>PVJL010021699.1:0-10235 GCA_004026885.1 Lyroderma lyra | reverse complement strand
TTTTTTTTAATTCATTTTTATTGTTAGACTAATTGGGGTGACATCTGTTAGCAAGGATTACATAGGTTTCAGGCATACACTAATTTATACTTGCAAATAGCCACAAAATATTCTGAAATGCAGAACATTTAATTATACAGGGAAGTCTGAACCTAGAATTTTAAACCTCTTGGGGACTGTTTACTTGCCCATTGCAACAAGCATGAATGTCGATAAACCACAGTCTGCAAATTAGAAAGTGAGAAACCACCTCTGGAGGCAGCTGAGGTTTGAGTGAACCACAAGGAAACACCTGGAGCTAGAGGTCAATTAACCATGGTAAAAGGGCGGGAACTCTTGAGGAGTGGTGTTTTAATTCATTGAGAGCTAGGGGACTGCGGGTTTCATAAAAACTAAATGTTTTACTTTTTAATATCCTACACTGAGGATAGTGAGTTATTTATATTTAATCATAGCAATAACAACAGCAATAAAATCTATCATTACAAAAGAAGAAGAGAAAAAAGAGAAGATAAGAAAAAGAAGAAGAAACAGCTGCTGACACCAGATATGAATCTTCTCTTAGAATACTTGACCAGAAACTTAAAAAAATAAAAAAGGCAACAACTGCAATGAATAGTAATAACAATAACAGGGAGAATCAGAAGGGAAACAACACAGTAAACCCTCTGCAGCCCACTTCCGCTACTGGAATCTTGAGCCTCTGAGTAGCTTGTGGACTTCCACGTGGGAAGAGCCTATTACGTGTCAGGCATGTGCTACACACTGGAGGCACACATACAACAGATTATTCATGAGACAGTTTTCTTGTAAATATTGGGCTAAGAGTTTAATAAGGGGAGATGAAATGTGTGAAAACTTACCTGTTATAAATATTACATTTGTTTTATTATCTCTCCATGGAGGGAAAAGACAAGAAGCTAAAAGACAAGAATTCTACACGTGTCAAGGTGAGGAGAGTTTTCATAGACCAGGCAATTCAAGGTGAATCTTAAAAAAACTCTTTCTTTCTTTCTGTCCTCTCATCTTTTGATAATGTAAAGCAATTCACAAGTGTTGCTGCTACCTTTCTCTGTTGATTTGTGGGAGAAGAAATATAAATAAGTTAGCTTTAGAGGTAAAGAAAACAAAAAGTAAGATATAGTGCTGGGTAAATATGGGGCTGGGGGTGATGTTTGAGGTGGTAAACCAAAATATAGAGGTTTTAAGGACAGAGATAAAATATTGGACATTAGAAAAGGCATCAGAAGGCTTCCCTTCAGTGAGATGGAAGAATTAACATCTGAAAGCAGATGAGTTATGCCTAAGTATTAGTCTTGACAAGGGAAGTACAATTAGGACTTAAAATCATATCATTGTTAATGATTTTTTTCTTCGAAAGTTGTTAAAAATTGTATTTACCCGTAATGTATGTAGGAAACCAAAGACTGGACTTTTTTGAAAGCTGAATGAATACTTTCATTAGACAGATAATTTTTTCTGTGTTTATGGAGTTCACTATCTAGTAAAGAAAACAAAATTTAAAATTATACATATACACACTCAAAGAGATATATATTTATCTGAGTTGTCTTTTGAATATAACTTCCCTTTAACTCATCAAGAACATCTTAATGGAGATTCCACCACATACTGGAACTGTTAGATTCTGTGGGGAATATAAGAATGAATCAGAAGTAGACTCAACTCTGTGTAGGAAATCAGTCTAATCAGAGCAGTAGGGCATGTAACTGACGATAATTCAAAATGTAGAATAGGTAAGCGCCATAAGAATATAGATTAGACTATGGGGTTCCTTAGGAGAAAGAGGTTACATTTTGGTGGGAGAAATAAGTACATTCTGATGGAAAAATTGGCAAACTATCTAAATCTTGAATAAAAAAATATTGAATTAAAGATTTGAATATGTGCACAACACATGTAGATAAAAAGGGAAATGTGAGTAAGGCAGGGCTGGGGCTCGGGCAGCTGCAGCAAATTGCTGTAGAGTGAAGGGCCTACACGATCAGACATTTACAGTCACAGTTTTGAAGACTAGAATTCTGAGATCAAGGTGTCGGCAAGGTTGGATCTTCTGAGGGCCATGAGGAAAAATGGGTTCCAGGGCTCTCCTTTGACTTGTAGGTGGCTGCCTTCTCCCTTGGTCTTCACATTGTCTGTCCTCTGTGCCTGTCTAACTTTCCTCTTATAAAATCACTAGTCATGTTGAAGTAGGGTCCACCCTAATGACCTCATTTTAATTTCTTCATCTCTGTAAAGACCTTATGTATAAATACTATTACATTTTGAAATAATGGGGTTAGGACTTCAACATAATGGATTTTTGGGGAAACATAATTCAGCCGGTAACAGTCAGTGAGGCAAAGACTTGTAGGAGATTACACACACACACACACACACACACACACACACACACACGCGCGCGCACGTAAATTTTAGTTTCACTAAAATATAGTTATGTAAAGTAACATAGAAATCAAATTGGACAGAAGATTGAAGCCAGATTGTGTAGATATGAAATATCAAAATAGAAAGGTTACACTTTATTCCTCAAGCATTAGGAAACCAGAAATTAACCTGAATAGGGGAGTAACAACGAATAGAAAATTATTTCATGTTTATAGTGTGCCAGACACCATGCTGAGCAGTTTACCTTTTCATCCCATTTTATCATCATCTCATTTTAATCTTTGCAATAATATCTTTAACCAGGTTTTCTTAGTCTTGTTTTGTAAAGCAGTAAAGTTTTAAAAAAAGTTATTACCAAAAAAAGTGATTACAGCTTATGAATGTTAGAGCAGAGAATCTAATTCGTCTTCAAAATCTGGCACCACATTCAGTGTATTTTCAATATCAGACATTATAGTTTTCATATAAAATTGCAATTTATTATTTTTAAATATATCTTCACTATGTCTACTTCAATTTTTGAATATATGAGATTTTTTATGCTTTTGTTTGCTAATTTTCATACCTGTGTCAGTTCTGGGGCAGTTTCAAGTGATTGATTCTTATTATGGCTCCCATTTTTCTGCTTCTTTGTATGCCTGGTACTCTTTGGACAGCAATCATCATAAGTTTCACCTCACGGGTTTCTGAATATATATTTTCATTACTGTCTTGATGTTTGTTCTGGGATGCAGTCAGATTACATAGAAGTGGTTTGATCCTTTCTGGGGACTTACTTTCAAGATTTGTTAGGTGAGAGAGTGGAGCAGAGCTCAGATTAGGCCTACTTATTCCCCATTTCTGAAGCAAGACCCTCTCTGTATTCTACCCCAAACCTTGTATGTCTTTAGATTTTCTAATCTGGCTGATGACAAGCACTCTTCTCCCTGGGTATGAGTTGGACACTGTTACCTTTAATCCTTTCCTATGTTTCTTTCCCTGGCCTCAAGGAAGTTTCCTCAAATGCATACTACAAAGGCTGTCCAAGAAAAATCCAGCCATAAATGCCTCTATTTTTCCTATTACATGGCTGGATCCTTTCTGGATAGCCCTTATACATGCTGATCAATGCACTGCTGACTACTCACGGGGTCCCTCTGAAGATCTATGGATTTCTCTCTGTGTGTAGATTTCCCCTCTCTAGTACTCTTTCCTGCAAACTCTAGGCACTTTGCTCTAACTAGACTCTCAGGTTCATCTTCTCAAATCATGGTATGGTCTGGCGTCCGCCTCCGGCCCTTTTCCTTTGCCATGGCCTGGAAACTCTCCAGGACATTAGCTGGAACACTTGTAGGCCTCATCTCATTTGTTTCTAATTTCTCAGGAATCACTATCTTTCATTTTCTGATATTCAGTGTCTTGTAAGCTATTGTTTGTATATTTTGTGATCATGGTATCTCCCCTGCCAGGTAAGTATTGTTTGTATATTTTGCATGAATTTTGTCTGATTTGGGTGAAAAGGTAAATTTGATTCTTTTCATTTGATCTGGGTCAGAAGCAAACGTCAATGTAGGTGTTTTCATTTAAAAATATTGTTTCACACATAAATTTTAGGATGGAGGCCGGAAGAATAAAGTTGTCAGCAGAGTCCTAAAATCAAAACACATTTAGGACAAATCACCAAGATAAATACGACATACAGTATTATTAGAGTGGCTGTATTAGAGTGGCTAAGGGTGGGGCAAGTAAGGAAGGCAGACATTTATGGTCTCTCTCCTTCCAGGAGGGAGAGGATGAAGGAGCAGGCTGCCTGATTACTATTGCTGCTGAGCAGTAACATTTCTACTCAATGGAGAATCTCACTTACTCTAGAACTAGTCTCTCAAGAAACAACATTTCTTTGGTTTTCTTCTTTTTCCTTCCTTTCCTATCTGAGGACAGCCATGTGTCCTTATATTCTCCCTTTTCTTTGTAGGAAAAACACACCTCTAAATGGATAGAGCTCCTGATATTTTAGTTTCTATTTAATACCTTCATATCACCACCTCCTGTTGCTAATGTGCTCAAATGAATTTCCATATTCCTCCAGTATCCACTCAACGTCCTTTTGTGAATATGATCCTCGTTAAGAGAGACATCATAAAAATTTGGTGAGCATTTCTTTAACATACTGGAAGAATGAACTGCATGGACACAGTCCTGAAATATATGTAAATCATCTTTTAAAAGTTGAATTATATTCTGAATATATTAATGGATAATGGTTTGAAAAATATAATTTCAATGCTTGATTTTGCATAATGAATTATATCAGAGTTATCATTTTGAGGAAATAAAATACTTTGTGTCCTAATATTTCCAGTGTCTATATAGCCCTGACCTCAGATTAGTATGGTTACTATATTTCTTATTCATAATTTTTATAATAAAGTTTAGATACATATAGATAAATGGTATAACTACCTCACTAGTTGATAATCTAGAAATCTTCTAATGGGAGGGATTGTTCAAATTATAATTAATGTTGAAGACTGAAACTTGCTTATTTCTTACGTGAATAGAATTATATTGAACAAGAACTGCATCTTGCTCAATTACATGATTTCTGATAACTTTTCACATATAAGTACGTAAAGACAGAGAAGTGTCAATTTGATAGCTCAAATATCTGAAATCTGGAAAAGACATTTTATTTATTTTGAGGAATGTTTGGTTTACTTATGCATAAGAAACTAAAAGCATGATTAGCTGAATTTAAATATGGATAGTAATACATAATTGATTAAGTATTGATAGAAATAATTAATATTTGCTTACTATATTTGATGTTATTTTAATAGAATAGCTTTGGTATATATCAATGCATAAATGATTAAAATAAACATTTTTAAATATCATATTTCTTTTAAATATTATGAAAAGTTTTGATGTCTTATCTTAGTGTATAAATTGCACAATATAGACACATTCAATAGTCTAATGTTTATTTGGGGACAAGTGGGTAGGGGATGGGAGAATGGGGGAAGGGGGCAGGGGTGGGAGAAGGAGGAGTGGGTGGGAGAGGAGGGAGGAGGAGCTAAATATAAGGTGATGGAAAGAGAAGTCACATTAGGTGGTGAACTTGTTATACAAGTTGACAATGCACTGTAGAATTCTACGCCTGAAACCAATGTAATTCTTGCTAACAGATGTTGCCCCAATAAGTCTAATAATAAAAATAAATTTTAAAAAGTTGCACAAAACAATTCTTATTCACAGAAATGATACTGAAAATTTTAAAATGCTTTTTAAAAACCCATCAGCTTACATATTCTTACATTTCTGGAGGCTCGGTTAATTGTGATATAGTGATAAAATAAAATAGCTTCACAATTTGTCTCATTCATTTATTATCATGATTTTTAAATGTTATGCCACAAAGATGGTAATAAAGTAATCCTGTATTTATGCCTCTAGAAAATAAAGCAAATGTATACTACTTACTTACATTTTAGGCCCCCTCTGCCTGTCTTCTGTCCTTCTTGAAAATGAATGATTGAATGGAATGGCCTAGATGTAGGGCCCATTTCTCTTTGTGTCTTGTTCAATGTGAAGATCCTACAGCCTGAAGCAGTATCTCCTTTAGAAAACAGGGAATTATTTAGAGAGTGTATCTATCCTGAGATTGCAAGGAAGGATTCTAGGTTTTTGTAAAGGCAAAAATGATGCTTTCAAATCCATAGAGATGTCATTCAAAGCCCAAAGCTAAGTGGGAAAAAAAAGTTGAGCAGCCATGACTTTTAGATCCTCGGATGAAAGATGCTACATAAAGTGAAATTTGCATTTTCATTACCTAGTTAATAGTCATTCAAACTAATAAAATACACCACATACACAGTTTTAAAAAGCTAGACACAATTTTTAAACTTACTAAATAATAGCTGAAACAGATGAAAATTGATAAAGTGTTCATTTTTATACATTTCATAATTATTAATATATACCACTTTAGTGAATTAAAAAACATCATTATTTCATCATCAAACTCAGTTTATGCTTTTACTTCATTTAGACAGATTTTTGAAATAGTCTTATCCAGCTTACAAATTTAGATAAGACTTTGGGGGTTCATACTATGTCTTTAAGTTAAAGATAATGTTTTTCAGGACCTAAATGTATAAAACTATGGCAATAGCAAAACTAATTTGGTAGATCTGTCTCAAATGGCATTATGTGCTACAGATTTGGGGATCAGGTATAGTGTATGAGAATTACATTGTTACTGACTTGGTAGTGCACTCATTCACTTTCATGGGCTTGTGGAAAACCAGGCCAGACCTGGCAAGAACAAGGATCTTTAGCATATAATTAGGGGGCAATCTGACTAGTTCTCTAATGGGAAAAAAATTGAAGTGAGAACAAAGACATGTTAGGAGCTAGGGAGAAGAGAAAAAGTCAAGGATAAAGGGGAAAATAATTCTTTCCAAAGAAATCATCCTGGAGATTAGTAATTTCTCTAAATATTGATGCTTTTGGAAATGAAAGTGCATAATGAATGATGCAAAGGATACCTGGAACTTGCAGGCACGTATTTTAATATCAGGTAGAAAGAAAAAGGTAGAATCTTGAGCATGAAAAATATTTTTATTAAAAAGATATATGGTTTGTCCACGAGGCAGGTTTCTTTAAGCTGTCAGAGTTCACTGCACATCCTCAGCAATTTAGTGGGCTACGCTGCCGAATCACCATAAATCAATGAGAGGATGTCTTGAGCTACAGGGAATTAGCTGGCTCGCTTATGTATGAGGCTATTCACAGCACTTCCATTTGGAAACCTGGAAACCTTTTATGAGACCACATGCTTGCTTGTCAGAGACACACCTGTGTCTAGGCAGGGATAGCTCTAGCTAGATTATGCTCGTTTTTTTTCTGTATTTTTTTCTGCCTGACTGAAGAAAAATTTTTTCTAGTCAAATCCTCTCTCCTTTCTGAGCAGGAATCCCTGAATTAATTTCTAGTTGCCTGGACCAGACCCAATGCTGTAGGTTACAATTAATATTATCACCTTTAGAACACACAAGAATTCAAATTTGACTAACATAAGGGAGGGGAGGAGGAGTTCTAGTTTTGACATGACAGATATAATCAGAAATTCTCTGCTGGAATCCACCAGGGGGCAGCTCCCTGATGATATGCTCACAGTGTTTGCCTCAGAGCCCACAGCCTGTCAGAAGTGTTCCCGGAGACTACATCTGTCCCTGTCACACTTCAATCTAACCCATCAAAAATCCTGTCTCAAATTCTCTTTTTATGCAACTTCACATGTACCAATGGAAATTCTAAAGGGAAAGTAAAGGTGGATCTTAAAGTAAGTTTAGTATAAAAAACCTGGAAGTTTTCTTTAAAAAAATCACATAAATACTAAGCTATTAAATAAAAGCATAGAACCTCTTTCGCTGGGTAATGTTTGTTATTATTATTATTATTTTTAAAGAAACTGACATCATTTTGCAAATGAAGAGCTTCAAAGTTAAGAAAGTTACAATTCAAATAAAGAAAACCTAGAAAAGGAGATGTTGTAAATGAAAACTATCATCAGGAGAGCAGTGAGTATTCCGATGTCACAAAATCTCACTCAACAGTGGCTGTCATTTAACAAATAGAACTGGAAGCTAAAAGTAAAAGAGACTAGTGGGAAGAATTGTAGGACACACCATTATAGGAAATCAGAAAGTCAAAGCAGAGGCCAAGAAAATCATTCTATATCAAATGGATTAGCAACACCCCTCATTCTTACACTATAATTTACTTTATGATTATAAACCACTGTAAAATGTTGCAACCCAAAAATGTTTCCACATCTGATATAGTACAGCAGTGCATAAACTTGCTTTTCCACTAAGCTTGTTCATCCTGAGAAGGTCTTTAGAATACATTATTAGAAGGTCGACCTGACGTGCCTTTTGAAACAGGACAAAAACAATGGTGCTGTCTTGTTTCAAATAGTATGTCTGGCCAGCCTACCGACACCTTGAATTTAGCCCAGTGAGACTAGGCAGACTGTAGGTACCATTTGAAATGGGACAGTACCGCTGTTTTCTGTCTCGTATAAAATGGTACGTCTGGTCAGCCTAATTATTAGTCAAGTCTACAATAGCTGTGCTGTTAAGAGTCCTTGTTTTCTGAATGTGTAAATATGTGGTAAAAACTCCCAGCAAGTTACTGAGAAAGACCTAGAAGGAAACACGGTGGAAGAATGCCTGAGACAATCTTCAACTTAACATTTCAAACAGCACTATTTAATGTAATATATGATGGCAAACATTCCTGGACAAGCATAAAATAATTATTGTCAGCATGTTTTTTTTTATTCTATTGAATTAAATAATAATTGAACTTTGGATATATCTAGGTAACAGATATATAGCCTAGAATAAACTTGGCATTCTTATTCTGAAATGTTATTGACCTTTAGTTGGTTATTACTGGAAAAACATGAGAATAACGTCCTAGCAACTTTGTAAGCAATCACACTATTCATATAATTAAAATTAAGGAATTCTTATGTCTCCAAGAGTACATTCATCAAAAGTCATATTAGGATACAGGCTAGGCCACGATGACAAGTTATCGTACAATGCTAAACAAGATAAACATTACTTTTTCTGCGAGGAAACTCTCCAGACTCTCCAAAGGTAATTTAGGATTGGCAAGGTACCCAGAGGTATCAGGGAAATAAAATTCTTCTATTTTTTTTTTTGTCTCTGACAACCCTATGCTATTACTTCATCAGCTTGGTTGAATTTAGTGAAAGTTGCTCACCTTAAGTCATAAGAAGGTTGAAAGAAAAGAGAAATAATTTTTGTGCTCCTTTACTTTTAGGACATGATTCAGAGGTTGCATGCTTCAATTCCTTTCATATGTCAATGACCAGAATTGGTCATGTGATCCTACCTGGCAGGTATGGAGGTTGGAAATGTCATAGTTAGCTGAGTGGTCACATACTGATTGCGATGTTTATTTTTATAGATGGAAAGAAGAATGAATATTGGCCAAGGCAACTGGCAATCTCTGCCACAACAATGTTCATAGGTTAAAGATACAGACATATTGATCAACAAACATAGATGCCTTTATTTCATCAATTTAAAATTTCTCATAAGATTTTATGCAGGCTCAATCTTTACATAACTAATAGCTTCTCTTGCTAGAGAAATGACTATGAAATTTACTGGATTTTAAACCAATTACTAGAATAGTGGGGTGATCACATCGTGAAGTGTAAAAATGTCAAATCACTATAGCGTACACCTGAAACTAATATAACTAATATACTATTAAATACCAACTATACTTGAATAAAAAAATTAAATATGGAAAAAATAAAACTTGCAAGATTTTATACATGTCCTAGTGGATCATAGACTACTCCCTCTAGGTAAACTCTATTAACCTCATCTGGAGTCTTATCCACCAATTCATGCTAAGGAAGTGTAACTACCCATATAGTTTGTTTCTATCTGTGATTACCAGATCAGGAAATGGGCATTCATTATTATGAGAATGGGTACTCTCTTTTGTTTGCTTCTCCTTTGCACTTCTTTATTCATCTCTTTACTCTTTTATCATCATAAAACATAGTCATATTTTTCCTTAAGCACTAAGAACAACAAATTAAACTACAGGAGCAGCTTAAAAATGTGTTCTCAAGGCCAATTTTTGAAATCCTTTTCCTCTAATCACCTTGCTCTAAAAGATCTTGGTCTTTCTGGCTCTCTGAGATCACAAAAGGCAGTGCTTGTCTTTGACCAGAAGTAACTGAGTGGGAAGTTCATCTAATAATAAGCGAACACCCTCGACACAGCAGA
>PVJL010021698.1:0-10230 GCA_004026885.1 Lyroderma lyra | reverse complement strand
GTAGTTTGCAGGGCCTGGTGAGGGCATGACTGAACCAAGGTCTTCCTGTAAACTCCACAACCCACCTCTGTGGGCCCCATGGTCCTCAGTAACTGCACATTGATCTAGGCAATGGAAATTTCTGAGATACAGACCCCCAGTGTTTTCCTGTAAGGCCAGGACTTCACCATGCCCTCAGAGAATATCTGAGGGCCCCATAGGCACCACAGAGAAATAATTACATCCTGAGAAGCTGAAGTCTAAGGTGGGAAGAATCTGGCTAGGCCACCATGGCCAGCTTCATGCTGATTGAACCCTGTAAACTTTGAAGCTATATCAAGAGGTGTCTTGGTCCACATCAAGTTCCATGAGGTGCAGTTGGCATGTATATTGCTGTCCATGGCCTGCCACTCCTAGGTGTCAAGGGCACAAGCTGCCAGTGTATGGCTGCTCCCCATTTTGTGTCTGTGGCTAGTGGGCTATAACACTAACTGTGGTCTCTTTGTTGGTCATATCAGCGGTAAGCCAGAAACCATTATGTCCATTCACTTTTGGGGTGTACTGGTTGATCTCTCCAATCTCAACTAAAGGTAGAAATGTCCTTAACTGAGGATCAGTGGGAGGGGTTTTTATTTTGGAAAGGGGCCTTTGGAAAACAGATGAAGGCTGTAAGTTCTCAACTTACCAGGCTTCTAATTAAAGACCCTCCAGGAGACATCCATGAGGCAACACTGATGATTCATACAACTCTCTGCACAGCCTCCTAAGTGTGGTGTAATTGGTAACTTTGTTTCTCATCATCTACACTTAAGACTGGATGGGGTGGAGTTACCGTGTGCCTGCTCACAGTTGCCTCACTCTTGACCAAGACATCTCCCTAATCCTTTATTCCCTAAGCACTAGCCTAAAGCCCCAGTCTGGATTCTGTAACATCAGCAGAAGGAAGTTATGTATAATGGAAACCACTCATGACTCACATTCTTCCCCTGTTTGAGAATTCTTTAAATTCTCTAGGATGTCATGTCAGACCCATTCTCCTCTTTGGGTCTGTTTGAACAACCCCACTTTGAAGAAATATAGAAAACCTGGGATGATGCAGGCTTATGGATGTTCAACTGAAATAGTGAACACAAGTCTGGTCTAATGTTTTACAGAATGTGTACCAATTATACATAGAGAAATTATTTGGCAATAAGTGAAAAACAAAAAATGTTTGTAGAAGTGGAACCGTGTCAAACCCCAGTTTAAAAAAAATTAATAACAGTTTTGTTGAGTTCTTTATTTGAAAGAACAATGTTATTAATACATTATTCATCAGATGTGTTTGGCTTCTTTTATTATATAGATATTACCGACAGCAAAGTTTCTGAAATTTTTGAAAGAGATTTCATTTGAAGGAAGATCATTTGCACTCATTTATGTCACCCAAATTTTGTTTATTAAAAGGACTTCATGCTGCAGAGTTACACAGTAAAAGTGCTCATTAACTGAATGAAACTTCTCACTTTTATAAATCTTGCAGAAAAGTTGTGGCATAATTTTGTTTCACTGTTCTCTAATAAACTGGTTGCAAATGTTTTTTCAAAACAGATTTTGTTGAGCACTCTGCTATCAAGGAAAAAAATTCTCATGAACTGCTGGAAGAAACTCATCTTCACGTACCACAATAGTGTCTAGCCAACACTGCATTCTCTTGAGAGGTGATGATTTTCTTTGGTACTGCTTTTGCAAATTCAACATTCACAGTCAAAGCATTTTGTTGCCATACTTTCCTGGGGTGTTTGTTATTAAGTAACACTTAAATTATTCAAGACAGCTGCTGACTGCTATTGCAGATATTTACATTAAAAAGTTGCATATGCTCTATACAATTATTTTATATTTTTTAATTCATTTTTATTGCTAGACTTATTGGGGTGACATCTGTTAGCAAGGATTACATAGATTTCAGGCATACAATTCTACAGTGCATTGTCAACTTGATGTATAATAAGTTCACCACCTAATGTGACAATATACAATTATTTTAATATGTGAGTATCTGCAATGGCAGTGACCAAGTGCCTTAGAAGATTTAACTACTGTTTTAACAAACAACATGGCTGAAACTGAAAAAAACAAAATACTTTCACAAAAAGTGTGGATTTGCCTAAGTTCATAAAATTTTCACAAGGAGTTCCTAATAAAATATTCAACCACAAAAAATATTAAGTGTTGGTGACACACTTTCTTGGTGCAGGAAAATGACAGCTAAATCAAGTAAATCATGAGGTTTTTCTTACTTTTGAGATCACTCACAGAAAACTCATCAAGAAAGGCTCAGAAAAGATAACAAGTAGGTTGTCCTAAAAAAATGAATCAAAAACTATTGCAGAACTTTTCTGCAAAATTTATGAAAATTGAGATGCTGAAATTAGTTAATAAACAGGTGTAGTGATTTTTCTCTCCATTTCTGAACTCATCTTGATAAATGGACATGCCTGAATGTCTTCTGTCAATAGCGCACTAATTTGAAAATTACCTCACCTGAATATGAATCTCCGCAGTCAATAATGGTTGAAAAATATAAGAATCATCTCAGGTCAATAATTGTACCCATTTTGTCTTTTATAAAAGGCACAATTGATATGAGATTTTAACCTAACACTTGAAGCTTGTTTAGCCTTGGGCAAAACTTTAAATGTTACCCACTGGTACCCAATGTTTTCTTGATAAATATGTCATGCATTCTGTACAGCATCACTGAAACTTTGGATCATATTTGTATTCTGTAGGTAAAAAACTATCCATATGAAATGTATTGTTCATGGCACTCATTCAATGACAAAAGAAGAGACAGAGTGCTTTACGTGAATGCAAGTCAAATGAAGATGTATTTTGATTGTGATAGATGGAGTATAACAAATTTCTGGTACATTGTGGGTTCCAAGCAGACCTTCTTACTTTTACATTTTTGTTTGCTGGTAGTATTCATCAGCTTCTTGTGAAATATAAAAGGTTCACTTTATTCCCTGAGGAAATTGTGATTCTTCCTCAGTGTTTCTAGAGTCTGTGCGTTGTGAAATTTTAAGAATTGTACTACCATACAAAATATTTCCATGAAATTTCTGTAAAACATTTTGCTCCTAGGCCATATATGGGAGAAAATTCCCCCAACACACACACACTATAACTCTAACAAGAATGCGTCCATCACTTCTCAGCCTTTTGGCTGGATAAAATGTAGTGTGTAGTCTAATGAGAATACTTTTGTGTTTGTTTTTTATAAAAAAAAATCTGCTCATGTAGAATGTTTAAGGCATCCTTCTTCTACACCATTTTCTGAGAGTGCATGCTGTGAATAATCTTTTCACAAACAGTATTTCCAGTAAGCTTAAGTGATGGCACTTTTTTATTAAAATGTTTCCTCAAACAGTAAATTTAAGGCTCCAATAATTCTAAGTGTCTTACCTACAAAGACATAAAGCCACCTGATTCAGTGGCAGAGAGGCTCCTGGCATGATGTGGAACCACCCTCGTATTCAGCAGTGACATATATCAAAAAGCACAGAGAAAACCCAGAAAATGCCAGTGAAACTATTCGCATAATGTGAGCCAACCTAGTGAGGAGCAGTGAAATGTCTGGGACAGCACAAAATTACTTTAGTGAATGGCACTGAGAAAATTGAGATGATGCTGAGACTCCCAGTGAGTAGAAATGGAAGACAGAATGACAGGGAGTATATTTGAAAAAATTATTATGTGCATGAGTGTGTTCAGGGATGCAAATGGGTGTTGACTTTGGACAGAAATGCACACTGCCAGACAGAAATGCAGTCACAGGCAACAGTGCACTTGGGTGGGTATGACGTGGTGTTTTGTGGATTCTGAGTGAATCAGTCAAATGGATATATGTGCAAATAAATTATTACCTTTCTGTGTGTGTGTTCAGGGGTACATATGTGTATGTACATTGGAAAGAAAAGCACAGAGATGAACAGAAATGCAGGCATAGTCATCAGTGCAAATGGGGGTGTAAAACGGTGTATTTGTGATTCTGAGCAAGTCAACCATATAGATGTATGTTTGATGTATGTAAATTATTATATGTGTGTGCATGTTCAGGGGTGCAGATGTGTGCAGACATTGGACAGAATTGCACAGAGCTGGGCCAAAATGCAGGAGGAGGCATCAGTGTACGTGGGTGTGTATAATGTGGCCATTTTGCGATTCTGAGTGAATCACCCTTATGGAGATGTGGGCAAATAAATTATCACATCGGTGTGCCTCCTAAGGGGTATGTATCTGTGACTACATTGGACATAAATGCACAGAGCTTGACATAAATTCAGGCATAGGCGTCAGTGCAGGTGTGTATGTATGACCTTGTGTATATCCGATTCTGAGCGAGTCAGAGGTATGGAAGTACATTTGAAAAAAATTATTACGTGTGTGAACATGTTCAGTGGCACACATGGATGTGTACTTTGGATAGAAATGCACACCGCCAAACAGAAATACAGGCATAGGCATCAGTGCACTTGGGTGTGTATGACATGGTGTTTTGGAGATACTGAAGGATCCAGCCATATGGATGTATGTGTGAATAAATTATTACATGTTTGTGCCTGTTCAGGGGTGCACATGTGGGCACACTTTGGACAGAAATGCAGAGAGCCAGACAGGAATGCAGGCATAGGCGTCAGTGCACATGGGTGTGTATGACATGTTGTTATTGTGATTCTCAGCATGTTAGCCATATGGATGTATGTGCGAATGAGTTATTTTGTGGATGTGCAGGTGCAGGAGTTCATATGTGTGCCTACAGTGGACAGAAATGCACAGAGCATGACAGAAATGCAGGAAAAGGCATCAGTGAAGTTTGAGGGTATGACGTGGTGTTTTTGTGATTCTGAGAGAATCAGCCACATAAATGTATGTGCGAATAAATTGCTACATATCTGTGACTTTTCAGGGGTGCCTACATTGAACACAAATACACAGAAATGGACAGAAATGCAGACGTATGCATCAGTGCAGGTGTGTGTCTATCACGTAGTCTTCCAGTGATTCTGAGCAAATCATCCACATGGATGTATGTGCAAATAAATTATTACATGTGTGTGCATGTTCAGGGGTTCACATGTCTGTGTACATTGAAAAGATATTCAAAGAGCCAGACAGTTATGCCTGAAGTCGTATCAGTTCACATGGGTGTGTATGACGTGGTGTTTTTGTGATTTGGAGCAAATCAGCAATATGGATGTATATGTGAATAAATTATTACATGTGTGTGTGTTCAGGGCTGTACATGTGTGCTGGTATTAAACAGAAATGCACATAGCTGGGCCAAAATGCAGGTATAAGTGTCAGTGGAGGTCGGTGAATATGACATAAATTTTTTGCGATTCTCAAGTGAGTAACTCATATGGATGTATGTGTGAATAAATTAGTACATGTTTGTGCCTTTTCACGGGTGCACATGTGTGCCTACATTGGCCAGAAATGCACAGAACTGGACAGAAATGCAGGCATAGACCTCCATGCAGGTGTGTGTGTATCACGTCGTGATTTTACCATTCTGTGGTATATCAGCCATATAGATGTATGTGAGAATAAATTACTACATCTCTGTTCCTTTTCAGGGGTGCACATTTGTGCCTACATTGAACACAAATACACAGACATGGACAGAAATGCAGACGTAGCATCGGTACAGGTGTGTGTCTATCATGTAGTCTTTCAGCAATTATGAGCAAATCAGCTCCATGGATGTATATGCAAATAAATTATTACATGTGTGTGCATGTTCATGGGCGCACATGTGTGTGTACATTGAAAAGAAATTCACAGAGCCAGACAGTAATGCAGGAAGTCATGTCAGTGCACATGGGTGTGTATGATATGGTGTTTTCACGATTCTAAGACAATCAGTCATATACATGTATGTGTGAATAAATTACTACATGTCTGTAAATGTTCAGGGGTGCACATGGGTGCATACATTGGACAGAAATGCACACAGCCAGACAGAAATGCAGGCATAGGCATCAGTGCAAGTGAATGTATATGACGTGGTATTTTTGAGATTCTGGACAAATCAAATATATGGATGTATGTGTGAAGAAATTATTACATGTGTGTTCCTGTTCAAGGGTGTAGATGTTTGTGAATATTGGCCAGAAATGCACAGAGCCAAACTGAAATGGAAGCATAGGTGTCAGTGCAGGTGTTTGTGCATGATGTAGAGCTTTGTGATTTTGAGCACATCAGCCATATGGATACATGTGCTAATAAGTTATTCTATGTGTGTGCATGTTCAGGGGTGCACATGTGTGTGTACATTGGATAGAGAAGCACGGAGATGAACAGAAATGCAGGTAGAGTCATCAGTGCAAGTGGGTGTGTAAGGCCTGGTGTATTTGTGATTCTGAGCAAGTCAGCAAGTTGGATGCATGTGCACATAAATTATGACGTGTACATGCATGTTCAGGGATGCACATATGTGCATCCATTGGACAGAAATGCACAGAGCCAGACCAAAATGCAGGCAGAGGCATCAGTGTATATGGGTGTGTATGACATGCTCTTTTTGCAGTTCTGATTGAATCACCCATGCGGTATATATGTGTGAAGAAATTATTACATCTGTGTGCCTCCTAAGGGGTACACATCTGTGTACTACATTGGACAGAAATGCAAAGAGCCAGACAGAAATGCAAGCATAAGCGTCAGTGCACTTGGGTGTATATGACGTGGTGTTTTTGTGATTCTGAGCGAGTCAGCAATATGGATGTATGTGCGAAAAATTATGTGCGTCTGAGTTTGGGGGTGCACATGTGTGCTTGTATTAGACAGAAATGCACAGAGCTGGGCCAAAATGCAGGTATAAGCATTAGTGCAGGTCGGTGAATACGATATAATGTTTTTGCGATTCTCAGCAGGTCACCCATATTGATGTATGTGGGGATAAATTATGAGGTACTTTTGCCTTTTCAGGGGAGAAAATGTGTGTGCACATTGGACAGAAATGCACAGAGCCTACCAGAAATGCAGGAATAGGCATCAGTTCAAGTTCAAGTGGTTGTGTAAGACCTGGTGCTTTTGTGATTCTGCATGAATCAGCTATATGGATGTATGTGCAAATAAATTACTACGTGTGTGTGTTTTGGGGTGCACACGTGCACGTATATTAGATGAAAATGCACAAAGCCGGGCCGAAATGCAGGTATAGGGTTCAATGCAGATGGGTGAATATGACGTAATGTTTTTGCGATTCTCAGTGAGTGACCCATATAGATATATATGCAAATAAATTATTACATGTTTATGCTTTCTCAGGGGTGCACATATGTGCCTACATTGGCCAGAAATGTACAGAGTTGGACAGAAAAGCATAAGTGCAGGTGTGTGTGTATCACATGGTGTTTTTGCGATTCTTAGCAAGTCACCCATATGGATGTCTGAATAAATTATTACATGTGTGTGCATGTTCAGGGGTGCACATGTGCACTTTCTTTGAACAGAAATGCACAGAGCCTGACAGGAATGCAGGCATACTACTCAGTGCACTTGGGTGTGTATGACGTGTTGTTTCTCTGTTTCTGAGCAAGTCAGCTTATGGATGTATGTGTGAATAAATTATTACGTGTGTGTGTGTGTGTGTGTGTGTGTGTGTGTGTGTTTAGTGGTGTGCATGTGTGTGTGTATTAGTCAGAAAGGCACAGAGCTGGGCTTAAATGCAGGTATAGTCATCAATGCAGGTGGCTGAGTATGATGTAATGTTTTTGCAATTCTCAACGAGTCACCCATATGGATGTATGTGCAAATAATTTATTATGTGTTTGTGCCTTTTCACGGGTGCACATGTGTGCATATATTGGATGGAAATGCATAGAGCCAAACAGAAATGCAGAAATAGACATCAGTGCAAGTGGGTGTGTAAGACCTGATGTTTTTCAATTCTGAGAGATTCTGCCATATGGAAGTATGTGCGAATAAAAGCACAGAGCCAGACAGAATTTCAGGCACAGACATTGGTGCAGGTGGGTGTGTATGACCTATTGTTTGTGTGATTCTGAGCGAGTCAGTCATATGGAAGTATGTTTAAATAATTACATGTGTGTGCATATTCAGAGTTGCACATGTGTGCGTACATTGGACAGAAATGCACAGACCCAGAAAGAAATGCAGGCATAGTCTTCAGTGCAGGTGTGTGTCTATCACGTGGTGTTTATGCAATTCTGAGTGAAGCCATATGAAGTTTGTGTGAATAAATTATTACATGTATTAGTGTGTTCAGGGATGCACATGTGTGAATATATTGGACAGAAATGGAGAGAGACAGACAGAAATACAGGCATAGGTGTCAGTTTCAGTGGGTATGTATGATGTGGTATTTATTTCATTCTGAGTGAATCAGACATATGGATTTATGTGTGAATTAATTATTACATCTCTGTGCTAGTTTAGGTGTGCACATGTGTGTGTACATTAGACAGAAATGCACAGAACCACAGAGAAATAGACGTCATTTCAGGTGTGTGTATGACGTGGTGTTTTTGCAATTCTGAGTGAGTCAGCCATATGAAAATATTTGTCAATAAATTATTACATCTCTCTGCATGTTTAACTGTGTGTATTGTGAATACATTACAGAGAAATGCACATAGCCAGAAAGAAATTCAGGCATAGGGGTCATTCCAAATGAGTGTTTATCACATTATGGTTTTGTGATTCTGAGCCTGTCATGCATATGAAAATATGTTGAAATAAATTATTACATGTGTGTGCATGTTTAGATCTGTACATATGTGCATACATTAGACAGAAATGCACAGAGCCAAACAGAAAGGCAAGCATAAATATAAGTGGATATGTGTGTGTCTGTTGGGTGATTTTGCAGTTTTGAGCCAGACAGATATATGTA
Organism: Lyroderma lyra; assembly: GCA_004026885.1. Taxonomy (NCBI): domain Eukaryota; kingdom Metazoa; phylum Chordata; class Mammalia; order Chiroptera; family Megadermatidae; genus Lyroderma; species Lyroderma lyra. The sequence continues at coordinate 1,343 of PVJL010021698.1, read as the reverse complement.
AATATGTGCAAGTTAATTATTACATGCATGTGTTATTTTAGGTGTGCACATGTGTGCATACATTAGACAGAAATTCACAGACCAGACAGAAATAAAGCATACATGTAAATGAACGTGCATGTGGATGTTTATTTTTTTGGTTTCTGAGCCTGAGACATATGGAAGCATACATGGGAATCATAACATGAGTGTTCATGTAGTTATGAGTTTCTGTGAATATTAAAGGGACACAAATAGACAGAGGCAGAGATAAAAGTGGGTTAATGAGTCAGGGCAGATGTGTTTTGGTGACTTTGTTTTCTTCCACTTCTGAGTGAGACATGTGGACAGATGTATATACAAATCACAAATGTGCATACTTGTGCTCCTGTTTCTGTTTTACTCTGTACTACGTGCATAGGTCCCTTTCTCAAAGACTGAGCACAGACTATCCTTTACAAGAATTCCACACGGGATGGGATGCTGCCACTGAGTTTCTTCTGGGCATATGTATTGCATTCATATAATATCTGCATCACCACTTGGAATTCCTCAGGCAGATGGGACTCACTTGAGATGTGTGGAATAACTACTTAAAACAGAAAAGTTTGGTGAAATGTCAGAGGGAGAAACCACCTTGGAAAAACATATGTCCTGAGGCTCTCTTCTCAGCCATTTTATTTAGAAGGCTTAACGTGATAGGGCTGTGTGCAGAGATAACTAATATCAGGTGATTCAAATGAATCTTCAACCTATGGGGATTAGGAATAGGGCATGTTACCTCAATCTGAGGCGCCCATATCCTGTTCACAAAAATTACTTGTGTTTGCACAGATCTCTTCAGTCCTTTCTCAGTTGTGAGCATCCCAATTATTCAAAGTGCCTTTGTTTGCATCAGGATACAGTCAGCACACATTCATTCATCATTATTTGGCTGCATTAAAGATTTTTTAGCCTTTCCATATTAAGTTGTAGACTGCACTCAAAAAAAGCCTAGAGATGTCTGTTTGTACATGCATTGAAGAGTTAAAAAGACAGAACAACAAATGTGCATATGAATTAGAGTGTGTGGTGTGTGTATGTGTGTATATGTGTGTCTGTGTGTCCATGTATGGAAGTGAGTGAGAGAGAGAGGCACAGAGACAGAAAGATGGGCATATGAGTCAGCAGATGTATGTGGGTGTCTGTGTGTATTTGCATTTCTGAGAGAGAGAGACATGTGAAAAACTATGCATAAAAATCAGAGCATGTCTATGCATGTGTGCATGTGCTTGCATGCATGAGACAGATGCACAGAGACAAAACAAGATAGGCATATGTGTGAGTGCAGGTGTGTGTGGGTGTCTGTGTGTTTTGGGGTTCCT
>PVJL010021697.1:0-10221 GCA_004026885.1 Lyroderma lyra | reverse complement strand
TGCACAGTGTGATCGTGGGGCTGCTCGTCGGTCAGTGCGCCCTAAGTCAGGCCTCCTTGCGTCCGTGTTCTTTCAGAGAGCGCCGAAGAAGCCCGTCAGCCGTGACGAAAACCCCGTGTGGATAAAGTTGAATTTTGCGCCATCCTGAAGTTCCTCACAAAACAAGGGAAAACACCTCAAACCATTTGGGAAGAGACGCAAGTGGTGTACGGGGACGGTCACCCCGGGACGTCCGTGGTTTACAGGGGGGCACGGCCTCTTCACGCAAGACAGAGTCGCTTGGCGACGACCTCCATCCGGGACGCCCCGTGGAGGCCACCTCCTCAGACGTGGTCAGAAGAGTTGAAAACTTGTCGTGGAAGATGCCGGAATGGATAAAAAGTCGCCGGCAGAGACGGTCGGAGTGTCACCCACGGCCACTTTGACTGTTCTCCGTCGGCATCTGAGGGTGTCAGAGATCAGTGCAGGCGCGTCGTGGTCACGACAGGTTTGGGACTCTGCAGGGACGACCAAGATGACGTTTCAGCCGGGTTGTCACTGCAGATGAAACTTGGGTTCATCACGATGAGCCCGAGTCAGAGCAGGAGGCCACGCAGTGGCACGAAAAGGGCACGCCGCCCCCTGCGAAGTTCAAGGCGTCACAGTCGGCTGGAAATCGTGGCTCCTGTGTTTGGGGACACCGTCCCTGTGTGGCAAAGTCACAGAGAGCCGTGCACACAAGTGCGTGTGAAACTGGGGGTGATCCCTGCATCGCACCCCTCATTTGTGACCACACGGCTGGTGCACGACGGGCCAACGGCAGGGTGCTGGGGGGACCCTGCAGGGACGTCCGCGCATGTTTCTGGGCAGTCTCCCAGGAATCTAGACTTATTTTCAAGTCAAAAGGTGAGGAAAAACACAAACAGCATAAAAAACAAATTATACATCCAGACGCGTCAGACGATAAAGAACAATTGCCAAACCCGCCACCAGGGTGGGCGATTGTGGCGTGTGTCTCTGGGTTTTGGGGGTTCCCTGCTGGTGTCCTGGCTGGGCTGTGGCGCTCTCACTGCCGCGGCCCGGGATCGCTCCTGCTCAGGGAGCCAACCAACCGACCAAAAAGACAAGAAAGAAAAAGGAACCAAAGTCACCTAAGTGAGACCAGAAAGCTCACGCACCGCGAGCAGGGACCGAGGGGACGTGCAGGTGGGCGCGCACACCAGGGACGGGGACGGGCCCTGAGGTGATGCGCTGGGCGGCTGAACTTCACCCGTGGGAGAGAACTAGCAGAATAAATACAAGGGACCCAGGTGCAAGGAGCTGCCGTAAGGCGTATTAGAACGTATTTATTGAGCACGTACTACGTCCCTGACACCTTTCCCGAGGCTGGCGAGTCGGCCGCAGGAGACGGACACAAAAGTTCTTGCTGACAGTCACGTTCGAGAAACACCGCAGATTAGAGCGGCTGTCGGGGAACCGGAAAGCACCGGTAAAGGCCCGACCTTGGCGAGCAAAGAAAGGGAGGAAGCACAGGACAGCTGGCCACATCGGTGACGAACTAAAGCGCTCGAGGAGGCAGAAACAAAGGACGTTTGGAGCAAAAGACAGAGAAGTGAGGGCACGTGCTGCGGAGACACAGCACCGGGAATAGGGCATGGTGAGCATCGGCCCCCCACCGCCATGCGTTTGAATGCAGAAATTCCTAGAAAAACGCAAAAGTAACTCAACAAGAAGCGGAAAAACCTACCTGAGCCGGAAGCTACAACAGTCACCGAAGCCGCACGGCGCGGCGAAGGCCGGGCCCGGCCGTCCGGCCGCGGTTCCAGGAGCGGACAATCCACACGCCGGGCACATTTTTCAGAGGAAAGTTTTACGACCTTGAATTTACAACCTCGACATCAAAACCAAACCGGGGTTTCCTGTGCCCGGAAAAACACGGCCTGACCCCATGCCAGCCGCGTACCAAGTGAGACGTTCGAGTCCGTCCGATCCCGGTGAACCCCAAGGCAGATGAGCTTCCCATCCTAAAGCCCGTGGCAGCTCATGGCAGGGACAGATTTGAGGGGACACACAGGACGGCAAGCACGCCCCGGTGCGCAGTGTCATCCACGTGTTCGTGAGACATTCTCGGTAACTCAGAATTCTCAGCCTGCCGCCAGCGTCTCGGCTCACGGCGGGAGGCGGGGGGCGTTCTCTCTCGCGTTCACGCGTGCCCGTTGGGGGAAATGCGCCCAAAATTGTACTGACGTTGCGCATTGAGAGTTCCCTGGGGTGCTGTGGCTAAGGCTTCGGCGCCGTCCACGCTGCGGCCTGGGTTCGATCCCCAGCCAGGGAGCCCCCCACAACAAACAAACACACAAAAGTTAGAAAGAGAAAATATCCTAAAATATATTGGAAATAAAAACCTGGCAGACTGAGATGCCACTTTAAAAACAAAAGGAGTTTAACAAGGTTGTGGTTGCCGAATGAATGTGAAAACCTCCCCTGAATTTTTTTTTTTTAAACAATGCAATTTTTTTTTTTTTGCTTTTTTTTTTTTTTTTTTTTTTGGTATGTGGGTAGCTCCCTGACTGGGAATCGAACCCAGGACGCAGCACTGACAGCGCCAGCGCCGAAGCCTTAAGCCACTACACCACCAGGGAGCTCCCCCTCCCCTGAAGTTTTATAAGCCAGCAAAAAAAGAAAAGGGAAAGTCCTTAGAAAATGTCATTTAAAAACGTCCCATAGTGTGCACGCAGCCCCAACCCCCCGGAAGGCGTGCCAGCCCTTTAAGGAGACACACTTACCCAAACACTGTCTGAAAGACCTCCAAGGAAGCCGAAAGGAGCGGAAATAACCCGAAATGGGTGGACACAAGGCTCCGTATTTTAAAGTTGCTCACTTTCCCCGACTGGTGTTTGGGTTCAACGAAGCCGCAACCCCAGTCCCAACGGAGTTTTTCAAGGAACTGGGGGGCTCGTTCCGACATTTCCGAGAACGAGCTAAGGGCTCGGGGCCAAGAAGCAGGGGTGGGGACTTCCCTCCCTGGGGTGGTGGCCGACCCCAGCACTCACAGATGCATGTCATGGGTCGGTGGACAGAAATGCCAGGCGTGACATCGGGGCAGAGGGGGGCCCACGTGACACGTGGCGCTGGGACAGCTGATGCTCCACATGGGGTCACAGGAACTAGAGTCCTTCTGGCCCGTGATCGGCAACAAAACCCTTAGAAAGCCACGCGGGAATAGTTTATGACCCGGCAAGACCCGAAGGAGCCACCGGCGGGCCAGGAAGCAGGCACATTTGGACCCAGTTAGAGCGTCTGTGATTTCGTGGCCACAGGACTCGTGGCCAGGGTGCAGGTGACCGTGGAGCAGCGCCGGGGCCGGCCCGCGCCCCCAGTGCAGTTCGGAAATCCGCATCTGACGTGCGGGTCACCCGCGACCTGACGACTGAGAGCCAGATGCTGGCCGGAAGCCGTCCCGCCCACACACACGGTCCAGGCCCACGTGCTTGGCACGTCTTACGTGTTGCACGCCGCATCCTCACAAGTGAGCCAGAGACAACACGGGGTTACCGGGGGCCCCAGGGAGGCCAGCGCACACTCACAGTTTTTATTTTCAACAACAGCAACAACAAACCCGGCGTGTAGGTGGCCCCGAGAAGCCGCATACGCACAGCGTGCCCGCAGGCCGTGAGGGGACGGGCACAATGGACTCTGCACACAGGCTTCACGGAGAACACCCACGTGCTCACGCCAGACAGCCACCCCGCACCCGGAGGGAAGGGGCCACGCGGCTCGGCCCGTCCCGCGGGGGCCGCTCTCTGCCCCGACGTCACGGCCGCGAGTGCCCGAAACACGTGCAGACGCACGGGCACAGCCTGCGAGTGCGTGGGCCCCTCCGTCAGGGCTGCCAAGGGCCCTGACGTCCCCCTGCAGTGTCCCTCGCCCCGTGTCTCCGTGGGTCTGCTGCGTCTCACAGGCGGCCCTGGCCGCCCAGCCCAGGGCCCTCTGACAAGTCAGCTCGCCCCAGGACAGGCGGCGGCTGGCCCCCCGCCCCCCCACATACGGGTGCGCATTTGTTGAATGACTACACGAGCACACGAGGAAAGGCCTTCACTGGTCAGACACTGTGGCCTCCGATGGGGACCCTGGGGCAGAGGCAGCAGCTGGAGCGCACGTCCCACCCTGGGAGGGAGGTCTGGATTCCGTGTGGGCAGGGGGGCCTCTCCCCGCACCCCTCACAGACACACTGCAGCCTGGGTTCAGGGCCAAGCGCATCTGCAGCTCTGCGCTCCCCGAGGTTCAAGGCTGTCCCGGCTGGTGGGCCCCTGCCAGAGCGGCCCCCACTCCGCCTCTCGACGTCCCCCCCACCCCCAGCAGCCTTCCGGAGCTGGGGCTCCCAGAAGACATCTCCGCGCCCAGCAGGGGCGTTCCCACGCTTCCCAGGCTAACCTGGGCCCTGGGCCAGGAGCCCTGCCCCCCCAGCCCCCTGAGGGCTGGGTCTAGGCCCCATCCCCTCAAGCCCGGCGGGCTCCACCCAAGGACAGCCCAGGACATCGGGGAGCCCTGCCTGGGCCTAGTGGGGCGAGGCCAGGGTTCTGGGAGGCCAGCTCCACGTGGGGGGCAGGCCTGCCCGTCCTGCCCTTTCCTGGGCGCCCTCCCTCTGGGCCGCCTTTGTCTCTCCCTTCACAGCCTAATCCGCTGGCCTCTCCCTCCTCGGGCTTTCTGGGGTGAAAGAAAGGGTTTGGGGGGAGGGGAGGGGTGGTGGCGGGAAACCGGGGCCTGGAGCCGGGGACTGGCCCCACCCAGGGCTTCGAGGAGGCTGCGTGACCTCCCAGGGTTCCCACCCTGCCCGTCGGGGTCCTCGGCTGGAAGAAAGGCCCCTTTGCTGGACCGGACCCTCAGCCTGGGCAGCCATCCCAGCCCCATTGTCCCAGCCAGTTCCAACCGGCCCGGGTGTGGCCCAGACCCTGGCCCCAGGGCTGCTCTTCAGGCCCCGCCTCCCCACCCCTGGCGGAGCTGGCCTGGGTGGTCTCACCCTACCCCCCTGCTGCTTCTCCCCTGGGTTTGCTACTAGAATTCCTGTTCTGCCCAGGGCAAAAAGTGGGGGTGGCTACTGGCCAGGGCCAGGGGTGATGCTTGGCCAAGCTGGTACGGCATGTGCAGGGGGTGGGGTGGGGTCAACACAGAGAGGCCACACATTTCTGTGGGGCAGAGGGACAAAGTTGGGCTCTGGACCACTCGCCTGCCCCAGCCAGCGTCCATCCAGGGACCCGTGTGCTGACAAGCCTGGTGGGGGGTGGGGGGTACCCTCTCCTTTATCTCTGGGGTGAGGCCTGTGCACAGGGGACCTGCCTCTGGCCACCCCAGTCCAGGCTCCTGACACCCCCACCCCAGCAAGGGAGACAGCAGGGATGGTCCAGGCCCTGGGGCCTGGGCTGGGTGTGCCTGGCCATCCTGCCCCTGCTCTACCTGTCACCTTGGCACTGTGACATAGGTCTGGCTTCACGCTGCCGGGCAGCCCAGCTTTGAACGCCCAGTTCCTCAAGGACAGGCCTGGCCTGAGTCAGCTCTGTGTCCGGGGCCTGACCCGTGAGGGGCTCTGCCAGGCCGCCCAGGGTCGGGTTGGCACCTCTGAACAAGCTTGTCCCTGTGCCAGGCCTCCTGCCACGAAGCCATACCACCACCTGTCCCGGAGAGGGCTGGGGGCTTCTCTAGGTCCTGCCCGAGGAGAACCGCCCCCCCCACCCCCAGTGTCCACAGACGCTGTAGGCCAGCTGTGGGGTCAGAGGAGCAGACAGGTCAGAGGGCGCGAGTGGACAGGAAGGAGGAGAGGGGGCAACGGTCTCGGGTGCTGGGAGGGCGGGGGCTGGGGGGCGATGCTCACGGCCGCGGCTCTCACCTGCGCCCCGAGCCAGCCCTGGAGGGCGGGGGGCGGGGCGGCCCGCTGGGGGGCGTGGCCAGCCGCGGCCCGTGCCCCGCCCCGTGGGTATTCCCCGCGGCCCGGGACCTGGGCCTCCCGGCTCCCCGCGCCTCGTCCGTCCGTCCGCGCGCCCACTCATGGCCGGGAAGGTGGTGTCGCTGGTGTCGCTGCTGCCGCCGCTGCTGCTGGCCGCGGCGGGCCTCGCGGGCGTCCTGCTGCTGTGCGTCCCCACCCGCGACGTTCGGGAGCCGCCCGCCCTCAAGGTGCGCGCTCGGGCAGCCGGCTGGCCGCGGGGGCGGCGGGCCTGGGCCGGGGAGCCGGCCGCGGGGGTGCGTGCCCCGAGCTCCCGGCCGGCGGCGTGGCAGCCCGGCCGCATGCGCTCCTGTCCCGTCCCGGGTCTACGGGGCGGTGGCGGCGCTTCCGGGGCGACGCGGGGCTGGAGGCCGCGTCCCGGGAACTCCCCGCTCGCCCGGCCCGCCGGCAGCAGCAGACGGGCTGTCTCTGCCCTGGCGGGACCCCCAGGGTCGCTGGTGGCGCCTCCGCCAGGGACCAGGCGACACCGACAGGATCCGGGGACCACGGAACCCTCCCTACCTCCCGGTGGTCCAGACAGTGGGGCGCTGCCCCTGCCCAGGGAACTGGGGAGTCCGGGAGGCTACTCCCAAAAGGGTTGGGGTGGGCTGGGCCAGGCCCAGCCGCCAGGAGTCCAGTTGACATCCTTAACCCTTTACTGGACTGGGGGTGACTGACGGGAGACTTGGGGGGGTGTGTAGGGGGGGTCTGAGCCCCAGGAGCCCAGGATAGGAGGTTGGGGAGGGGCGCGGTGCTCTGTAGCCCAGTGTGACTGACCACCGGGTGGGCAGGGGCCAGGCAGGTGCATGGCTTGGCCTCCATGCTGGTGGGGAGAGACTGGAGCAGCCCCTTTCCCTGGGCTCAGGGGGGCCTGTTCCCCACCATGGCTCCTCCTGTTAGAGCCAGGCCCCCAGGGGCAGGTGCCGGAAAGTCGTCACACTTGCAAACTGGGTGCTGACCTCACCCAACCTGCAAGGACGCCCCCCCGCCCTGCCAGCGCCCCCTCGGCTCTGCAGCACGGGGCTCTCTCTGGCCCAGGCGCTGAGGCCCAGGCAGAGCCAGCACCCATCAGAGGGCCGCTCCGGGCCGCTCCCCGGGGCCCCAGCTTCCACATCATCTGGTTGGGTTGAGGTCAGACAGACTGGGAGGGAGGAAGAGCTGGCCAAGGCAGTTCCTCTTCCAGCTGGACGTTACTCCTGGAGCCTGGGACCTCATGTCCACAGGACAGGGTTCCGAGGGACCATCTGGCCCTAACACAGCCCCCCAGCTTGTCTTTGCCGGGAAGGCTCCCATCCCCTTCTCCCCCAGCTAGGCTGTGTCACCGCGCCCCCCCCCTTCTCTGAGCCTCAGAACTTCCCATTTTGCCACCAGGTGGGGCGGGGCGGGGCAAGGTGGACAGCCAGGGGGAGGGGGACGGGACTGGTGCAAGCTGTTCATGCCCCTGCCCCCACCCCCAGTACGGCATCGTTCTGGACGCTGGTTCCTCCCACACATCCATGTTTATCTACAAGTGGCCCGTGGACAAGGAGAATGACACTGGCATCGTGAGCCAGCACAGCTCCTGTGACGTGCGTGGTGAGGCTCCCCCAAGCACAAGGTGGGCCCTGGCCTGGACACACGCTCCCTTGAGGGCCTTGGGGACCCTCTCCAGCCTTAGCCTCTGCGGGCCTGGGCAGTCAGGCCCACCCCAGACAGGAGCCCCCAAAGAAAGGCTGGGCCCCTGGGCCGCAGAGGGACTGTCAGCACTTCCGTTCTAGAAAGGAAGCCCCAGGTACTGGTTGGGAGGTTTGGGCCTTGCCTGGCCCAAGACTGGCCTCTACATCCCAGACAGAGCAGGGTATCCAAGGAGCGGGGAGGTCCCCTGGCAGGCTGGGCCAGGCTGACAATGCCCAGGGCTTTGTCCTGGTACCCGTGCACACACCCACTACACAGGCGGCAACCTCAGAGACTGGGTGGCATGTGGGTGGGCCCCTTTGTTTTCCTCTGTGCCAGGCCTCTCTGGGGCTTAAGCTGGGAAGGTGTGTCTAAGTTGCCACCTGGTTTGGGAGCCCGAGCCTCCAGCCCTGCTGGCCGATGGCCCATCCAGGGGTGGCCTGCAGGCTTGGGCCCGTCTCACTGCCTCTCTCTAGGTGGGGGCATCTCCAGCTATACACACAACCCTTCCGGGGCCGGCCAGAGTCTTGTTGAATGCCTGGACCAGGCACTTCGGGACGTGCCCAAGGAGAGACACGTAGACACACCCCTCTACCTGGGAGCCACAGCGGGCATGCGCCTGCTCAAGTGAGTGTGCCTGTCCCCTGACCTTCCTGGCCCTGGGTCCCCACAGCAGCCTCAGTGCAAGGTGAGGCCTCAGCAGCAAGCGCCTGGGGCTGGGACCCCCTTGGCCGGTGGGGCAGACACCGTGTACCTCGGCCACCTGGGAAACGCACCCCTGAGTCCTCCCTGTACTGCAGCGTGAGCAGTCCCGAGGCCTCAGCCAGCGTGCTCGCAGCTGTGACGCAGAAGCTGACCCAGTACCCCTTTGACTTTCGTGGTGCCCACATCCTCTCAGGCCAGGATGAGGGGGTGTTTGGCTGGGTGACCGCCAACTACCTGCTGGAGAACTTCATCAAGGTGGGCCTGCTGGCCGGCCCCAGTGAGCCAGGGGGCACAGGCACCCATCCATGGGCTCACCCAGCCTCTACTCCTCACAGCACAGCTGGGAGGGCCGGTGGTTCCGGCCAAGGAAGGGGACGCTGGGGGCCATGGACCTGGGGGGCGCCTCCACACAGATCACCTTCGAGACGGCCAGTCCAGTGGAGGATCCGACCAACGAGGTCCAGCTGCGGCTCTACGGCCAGCACTACCACGTCTACACCCACAGCTTCCTCTGCTACGGCCGTGACCAGGTCCTCCGGAGGCTGCTGGCCAGTGCACTGCAGGTGCCCGACCACCCCCCCAGCCCACCCATCCCACTGTGTCCCCCTGGATGGGGGGAGCGAGGAGGAATGGGGCCGAGGGTGCAGAGTGGAGCCTGGACGGCAGCCGTACTGAAGAGGGCTTCCCCAGGCAGCAGGCAGGATGGGTGGGAGAAGGCCCAGGGGTGGCGGGTGGGTCTGGGGACTGCCAGGCTGGGGAGAAAGTGGAGGTCAGGGAGCCCGGAGTGCCTGGCCCAATGGGCACTGGGGAGCCATGAATGCTCCCGAGCACAGCAGTGATGACACCACATGCAGGAGATTTGTCAGGCTGGTCCTCTGGGGAGGCCCTGGGGAGGGGGTGGTACAACCCACACCCTCATCATTTCCCCAGGCCCAAGGCCAGACCCACAGCTTCCACCCCTGCTGGCCGAGGGGCTACTCCGCCCAGGTGTCACTCTGGGACGTGTATGGCTCACCGTGCACCGCAGCCCAGCAGCCCCAGACCCTCAACAGCAGCACCAGTGCCCGCCTGTCGGGGACCAGCGACCCTGCCCTCTGCCGCCAGCTCATCTCGGGGCTCTTCAACTTCTCCTCCTGCCACTTCTCCCGATGCTCCTTCAATGACGTCTTCCAGCCCCCCGTGGCCGGGGACTTTGTCGTGAGTGCAGGGCACAGGGCGGGGGGGCCACGGCCCTGTGGCACCCGGGGTCTGGGTGCAGCGTGACCGTCCCCTCCTCGCAGGCCTTCTCTGCTTTCTTCTACACCATGAACTTCCTGAGGACCACGATGGGGTTGGCCGTGACAACCCTGCAGCAGCTGGAAGCCGCGGCGGTCACCGTGTGCAACCAGACATGGAGTGAGGTGAGGCCTGCTCCCCTCCTCCCGGCGGGCTCAGCCCGTGGCTCACGCCCCCGAGCCGCTCGTCCGTTGCACAAGTGGAGGGGCCCGGGCCTCTGGGAGCGCCCACCGCAGTGGGGGGGACAGTGCCAGTCAGACTCCAGAAGTGGCCGGGCTGCTGTGGGGGGCTGGGAGCCAGAGGAGCTGGGGCTGCAGAAGCCTCCCTGAGGCTGTCCCCTAGAGCCAAGACCTGGAGGGCAGAGGGGACAGCCAGCGCAAAGGCTCTGCGATGGCGGGGAGACAGCGGGGAGGGTGGGGAAGTAGAGACTCCGGGCTCAGCAGGTGGAATTGGCAGGGCCCCGGGGGGGGGGGGGGGGGGGGGGGGGGGGGGGGGGGGGGGGGGGGGGGGGGGGGGGGGGGGGGGGGGGGGGGGGGGGGGGGGGGGGGGGGGGGGGGGGGGGGGGGGGGGGGGGGGGGGGGGGGGGGGGGGGGGGGGGGGGGGGGGGGGGGGGGGGGGGGGGGGGGGGGGGG
>PVJL010021696.1:0-10230 GCA_004026885.1 Lyroderma lyra | reverse complement strand
GTGTGGGGCACTTGTAGTCAGCACCTTTAGGGAATACCTCCCAGTGTGTCAGGTGTGGGTTTTCTCTATCCTGGGGTGGGTGTTGGAGCACTGGTATAGCCTGTGTCACCCATCCCACACAAGGGTGTGAGCTGCTGTGTTCTGGGTTATGCTGCGCATGTGTGGTGTTTCCATGTCCCTGTAGTGTGATATGCCCTGTGAGGCCATGGGGTCCTATGTTTGTTGTGCATAGCAGGTAACTTCTCTGGGTTCCAGGTGCTGGGGAGATTGAAAGCTTGAGGGATGCTATAGAAATTCAATTTTAGGGGGGCTGGAGCCCCCAAGGTGCAAGGTCAGGCCTGGCCCCAAAGGGTGGACCCCCACCCCTCCTCCATGGGGTGGGGGAGGTGCCATGACCAGAGCTTGATCTTCTCTGGATCCCCGGAGTGGCAGATGGCCTCATAGGTGCTCACTGTGATAGGATACAGGGAGTCATGATAGGGAACCCAACGATTTATCAGCCCTAGAGGCCACTCACCCTCAGCTCCTCCAAACAGATGTCAGGGTGGGGGGGGGGGGCCTAGAGTTATCCCACCGAACCTGGGCAGCTAGAAGTCACCCAAAATAACCCTCCAAAAAGATCTGTAGAAGTTTTAGTCCCCAGGAGTGGACCCCACTGGCCAAGGGAGGCTGGCAGCATTAATAGTTTCCAATCTCATCAGCTTCACCATTAATGGTCCTGCTATTATCTACGTGCATCAAATAAGCCCCATCTGGTAAATCCCCCATGGGCGGACCCCCTCCAGCCGGTGCCCACCCCGCAGCACCCAAAGAACATGGGAACCCCACTGGAGGGCGAAAAGCAGGCATTTCTGCAAAGGTCCACCAAGGCAGGCTTAGCCTGAGGCGCCCCCCACCGCCCGTGCAGAACCGCCCCACCTGGGCTGAGAAGGCCGGACAGATCAGCCTGGGCACATACCTGGCGACCTGGGCTAGGATCTCCTTGATGCGGACAATGAGCTTCTCGTGCTGAGCAGGGTCGCGCTCGATGGCGCCGTGCAGCCGAGCCATGTAGAAATCCAGCGTGCTGAGCGTGGGCGTCTCGCCAGTGCCTGGAGAGGACGGGGACCCTAAGCCAAGCCCAGTGAGGAAGTCACCACGGTCTGGGCTCACCAGGAGGAGAGGTCAGAGGGTCGGGGTCTGTAAAGGGCGGGGTACTGGGGAGGGGGCCCTTGGCTCTTATCCAGGGGTTCTGGTGGTCAGAGCATCCGGACCCGAGAAAATGAATTTCGGCTGTGGGTGGGGGCCAAACGATGTTGGCTGGTGGGGGCCAGGTCGTGGTGGGGATCTAGTGGGGGAGGAGGAGTTAGTCAAGGTCAGCTGAAGACAATTGGGAAAGGCCAGGGGAAAGGGAGTTGCAGCAGGTGGGGCCGGAGGGTGAGGGCGGGGCTGGCGCGGGCCGGGGTCAAGGATTGGGGGTCAGCAGTGCTAACAAGAGCTGGGGGTTGTTAGGTAGGCAGCAGCGGGTGGGGCTCTGGGTGGTCCGGAGCAAGCTTCAGCCAGGGTGGGGATGCGGGAGGAGCCGGGCCCTCGCAATGCGCGAGATAGCTAGTCAGTCACAGGACGGTTCAAATGGTCAGAGGCGGGGCCAGTGGGGCGGAATTCGCTATGTCCAGGGGCAGGGTTAGCGGAGTCAGCTAGGGCAAGACTCTCTCTGATCCGAAGCAGAGCAGACCTCAAGGTATTCAGGGGGGAGTTAATGGGGCAAGAAGGCGGAGTTAGTGGGGACAGGACTTGGCGGGCTGGGGCAGGGCTTCCACACCGGGCACGGGAAGCGAGGCGAAGCTGGCAGTGAGTGCCTGGCGCACAGCCTGGAGCTGCTGCTGCAGTGCCAGCGTCCGCCGCTCCTCCAGCGCCAGCTCCTGCTCCAGGCGCTCGCGCGCGCTGCTCATGTTCTGCGTGTGCCTCTGCAACACCGCATTCTGCTCCTCGAAGGCCACGTTCATCTTCCGCAGGCGCCGCAGCTCCGCCTCCCGCGCTGCAGCGGGAGCTGTGTCAGCCTGGCGCTTCCTCCCCTTCCCTCTGCCCGGCCTTTGCCCTAGCTGTGCCTCCAGCCAGACCTCCGTCTCTACTCTGCCTCCAGCCCCACAATTTAGCTCCAGGGGCCATGGGGTAGGGGAGGAAGAGGGTTCAGTTTTCAGAAGTAAATTTCCCCCACCAGCTGTCTCCTGCCTTGGAGCCCTCTTTTGGCCCACCTCCTCTCCCAACACCTACTTCCCCAAGGACCGTAATCGGCGCTCACCTTTGTTTTGGTCCAAGAACTCTTCAGTGAAAATGGGGACGTCGAAGGTGGAGAAGCCATCGCAGTCCCCACCCTGGGATAAGACAGGTGGCAATGTTTTTGTTTTTGGTATGTGGGTAGTTCCCTGGCTGGGAATCAACCCAGGCCGCAGCGTTGACAGCGCCACCGCCGAAGCCTTAAGCCACTACACCACCAGGAAACTCCAATGTGTTGTTGTTGTTTTGGTTTTTTGTTTGTTTTTTTTTTTATTGGGGCCTCCCCTTAGCTTGGACAGACTTTCTTTAACCGCTTAGGTGGAGTCCGTTTAACAGCATTCCCAAGGGCTCTGCTTGCACAGAATGGATGGGGGCACTCACTTCCTCCCATGAGAGTTGGTCCTGGCTCACCCCTGGGTCTACAGACTTGCAGACCTTTTTCACTCAGGTGCTCTTCTTGGAGGGGGCGGGGGTGCTTACCTTATGTCCATTCAAGAGAGTATTCATGAGACTAGAGCCTGAGTCCTCTGGTGGGGGGAGAAGGAGGGCAAAGTCAGCCTCCCAGTTCTCCTCTGACTCTGCTTTGCTTTCATGTGCTGTTCCCCCTGCCTGGAACACCCTCCTTCCCCTCCCCCCATGTAAGCTGTTGGGTTGGTCTTTTAGGTCACCCATCTCGGGGCACTCAACTGCGTCGGAGCTGGGGCCCTCCCCACCTTTCTTGATCTTCTTCTCCTGGATCTTCTCAGTGCACATCTTGTAGGCTTCTGACTGCTGGTACGCCCGAAGTTCTTTCATGTACTGCTGCTTCTCCCGCTCGGCCTCATCCAGGTACCGCTGGTGGGCAGCAGGAAAAGGCTTGGCCCAGCCTGGGGGCAGGGGAGGCCTCCAAGGCCAGGCCCCCATCTCCATCAGTCAGCTTACTGTGCTGTACCTTCCCACTACCCGCCAGACAAAACCCTGTTCCTCAGCCTACGGCTCAGGGTACTTCCTACCTTCCTACCCCAACCCCTGCCTTTATAAACCACCCTGTTGTCTGAGTGACTGCACACTCCCAATTCCAAACCACTCTCCTGCACCCATTTTGCCTGTTGAGGGTGCAAACCAGTGGTGGTTGTTACCTTTCCTTGATGTTTTTGCAGTTTTTAAATTACCTGAATTTGAAGACTGGAAGCTTTCACGTAAAAATCCAGCCCTTATTCCTACTTCTTTAGACACTGGGTGACCACACTGGTTGAGCTATGTCTATTCTCGCCTATTGCTACCCTCCCCACAACAAGCTGGGGAGGCCTCATGGGTGGTGAGTTCTCCAAGTGGAAGGATCATCCACATCCAGTCCACTGGAGGCTGTGGCTGTGGGTTTATCCAAGTGTGTGTTTGAGGGGGAGGTCTGTGGTACCGGGCCGGCCCCATCTGCCGCCCCCTGCCGTCAACCTGCTTCTCAGCCGGCTGCAATTTGCTCCACTCAGCGCCCAGCATCTTGGTGATCTCCGGAAAGGGTAGGTCCGGGTGGCGAGTGCGGATCTGCTCACGCCTCTCATTCAGGAAGCGCACGTAGCCGGTGACCGGTGCTTTGGGACCGTTTGGTAAGATCTTCTTCCGCTTCTTGCCCTTGGGCCACCCGCGCTTCTTCACCGGCTGCAGAACCAGGCCGCACCATTGGGAGAGGTCTCGAGGGCAGGGGCGGGGCTTTGGGAGTATGGGCGGGGCTAGAGGTGGGCGGCACCTAGCCAGGAGGTAGAACCCGGAAGGCCTGAAAGTGTGGCTAGATTGTGAGGGGATTTAGGAGTACCGGGGTCAGGAGTTTGGGGCTGGCTTGTTGTGTGTGGCCTCTGTAATATAGGCGTGGCTTACGCTAGAGAAAAGGCCCAGGTGCCTTCCGCAAGGAGGTGAGCAGTGGGAGGAGTTGGCATTTGGTGGTGAGCGGGGCCTGAACTTGGAGTAGCAGTGGACCTTTGGGGGCGGGGCTCCTAGCAGGGGTGGGGTCTCAGTTTCCGAGGGAAATCTGGACTGTGGGCGGAGCCACAGCAAATTCAAATCTAGTCCAAGGCGGGGCTTCCAGACTTGGGGCGAGACCCACGGCCTCTCCCACCATAATGCGGGAACTCTCACCTCCTCTTCATGGGTCCCCTTCTCAACGGCCCGCGGGCCCTCGCCGCGCTCTTGTTTGACAGCCACCACGAAGCCCCCATGCTGTCCAGGAGTCTTGCCGCCCGCCGGCCTGGAGCCACGGGACGCCAGGGTCACCTCCACCCCCCACCCTGACGGCGGATCTGGCAGCAGAGAGAGGGCCTGAGTTCTGGGAGGGGTCGGGGCGGGAGCGGAACTTGGACCAATAGGGACCCCTTGGAGGGCCTGGAGTCGGGGTGGGAATTAGAATCCCGTGAGGGACCTAGGGGAGGGCCTGCCCGGGGGAGTCAAGATCTTGGGGGGCGGGCATTGAGGAGCTCCGACGGGGTGGGCGGGGGCTTAGCTGCAGCCTCCAGTGGGTTGAGGGGAGATGTCGCACTCACGCGGCGGCCGCGCCGGGCTGCTTGGAGCCGTGGGACATGGCGGCTCCCGGCCGCACCTAAAATACAGACGCGTGGCCGAATGAGAGGCGCCCGAGCCACCGAAAGCGGGGCCCGGCTGGGGAGCCCCGGAATGCTGGGCCCGGAGCGCTTGGGGGGGGCAGGATCCGGGGACTGGGAGGGCCTCCAGGGCGGGCAACTCAGGGATCCTTTGTTGGGCAAGCGGCCCCCGGGAGGCCCTGGTCCTGCCCCACTGACCTGCGTCGGGATCCCACCTGGGCCTGGGACCCCTGCGTCCCCGCCCCCTCAGAGGGCCCCGAGTTCCGCGGCTTTTTCACCTCCAAAGAAACTTTCCCGGACCTCTCTGCTGCTGCGACGCTCCAACCAACCGCCCGAGCCCGCCCCTGCCTCCCGCCCCTGCCTCCCGCCCCGCCTCCGGCATGCTAACGATGGCCTTAGCGAGCGGTTGGATTGGGTGTGCCTTTTCCCTTGGGCGTGATCATGCAAATGAAGGTTGGCGCGCCGGTCAGCTATTGGGTGGTGTGGCCGCTGAGCCGCGTGGGAGGTGGATGGGGAAGGCTGCGGGAGGTGCGTCAAGTTCGGCTGTGCTCGGCCGCTCTCGGAACTAATCAGAGCGCCTTGAGGCCTCACCGGGCGGAGCCTCTTAAAGGGCCAGTAGGTGCGGCGCGGACTCCGCTGAAGACTAGACTCCCGGGTCCTGCAGGATCCGGGACCTGCAGGGCCAGCTTAGGCCCCGCCCCAGTTGCCATGGGGATGGCGGCTGGTTGCTAGGAAAGAGTTTAAGGACCTTGAGGCAATCTCCCTGCCCCAGGGCAAGGTGGAACCTGTTCTTAGCATCCTACAAACCTGAAAGGGAAGTTTCCTGTTTATTGACGGGTCTTAGGGCCTCCGACTCCCGGCTGTGCCTAACCTTGCTCTGAGCCAGGCGCTTCTGGACGCAGAAGCTCCTCTTCCTCCTGTGCAATGAGGACATTGCACAATGTCCAGGACAAGGAATCTGGGATGCTGTGAAACTAAGACCTGGAGCTGCGCTGGAATCATTTGTAAAATGGTATAGGAAAGCTGCTAGGACCTTGTGAAGATAGAGGGATACGAGGCTCTGCCTTGGGTTCTTGGGGCCTCCAGGCAGCAGCCTGATCTCATCGCTTAGGCTGGTGCTGCGTCTGCTCCCAGAATGCCAGTAGTGGTCACTAAATGCTCACGTTAGCCCATTAGATCCTAAACAGTCTGCGACATCACTTCCTGCCCTCATCTCCCTCCACTCTCCCCCTCCTTACTCCACACCAGCTTCCTCCATGTTCATCAGATATGTCCATTTCATTCATTCCCACCTGTGGACCTTTGCATTCGCTCTTCCCTTTACCTGGTGTGCTCTTCCCCCAGATTATCTGCCTGGCTCACTGCTTGACCTCCAAGTTTTGCTCAAATATCACCTTCTGAGTGAGGTTTTCCCAGGCTTGTATCCCACCTCATTACACCCCATCTGACTTTTTCTCCATATATCTATTTCCTCAATATAAACCTGCTTGCTTGTTGATTGCTGTATTCCCAGCACCTAGAACAGTGATCACAGGAGCTGCTCAATACATATTCATTAAATAAACCAATTAGGGAGTTCCCTGGTGGTATAGTGGCTTAAGACTTTGGCGCTGGCGCTGTCAACGCTGCGGCCTGGGTTCGATTCCCAGCCAGGGAACTACCCACATACAAAAATAAATAAATAAATAAACGAATTAATGGATCCTGTATATTTCTAAAAAGGCAGGTGCAGCTGCTTTGTAAAACAGTCTGGCAGCTCCTCAAAAGGTTAAATAAACATGGAATTACCATGCGATCCAGCAATTCCACTCCTAGTTATCCACCCAAAATAATTTAAAACAATCATCCACACAGAAGCCTGTACATGAATGTTCACAGCAGCAGGATTCACAATAGCCAAAAAGTAGAAACAACCCAAATGTCCATCAATTGATTAACAAATAAATAAAATGTGGTCCAACAGCATATTATGTGGAACAATAGAATATCATTATTAGCCATAAAAAGGAATAAATTCCTGATTAATGCTACTACAGTGGTGAACCTTGAAAC
Organism: Lyroderma lyra; assembly: GCA_004026885.1. Classification (NCBI taxonomy): domain Eukaryota; kingdom Metazoa; phylum Chordata; class Mammalia; order Chiroptera; family Megadermatidae; genus Lyroderma; species Lyroderma lyra. Next base: position 3,355 of record PVJL010021696.1, on the reverse strand, counting down.
ATGATGTTCAGGAAAAGATACCAGTCACAAAAGACCAGGTAGTGTAAGATTGCATTTACATAAAATATCCAAAACAGACAAATCCATAGAGACAGAAAGTGGATTCTTGGTTGCCTGAGGATAAAGAATTAGTGGGAAGGCGGGTGGGGAGTGACTGTTAACAGGGTGAGATTTCTTTTTGGGTGATCAAAATGTTATAAAATTAGACTGCAGTGTTGGTTACATAACTCTGTAAATAAACTAAAAATCACGAAATTACATACTTCAAGTGGGTGCATTATACATTATGTGCATTAAATCTGGCTAGGAGGATGAGCATGCCCCAGAATCTTGACAGACCCAAATTCCAGATTCTGCTCTGTTGCTTCATTGGCTACGTGATCCCCTCACGCTTCCCTTGCCTTTGTCCGCTGGGTTAAAAACAACCAAGTTGAGCCTTACAAGCTGGAAGATGGGAAGACTCTCTGAGCCCTGATTCTTTTGTTTGATTGACAAGTTTGTTGCCATAGAAACCGTTTCTTTTCACTCCCAAGGTACCACCCAAGGAAGTCAGGGCTTTTCCTGTACTTCAAAAAGAAATGAAGGTTTTGAAGTTGATTTTTTTTTGCTTTTTTTTTTGGTATGTGGGTAGCTCCCTGACTGGGAATCGAACCCAGGTCGCAGTGCTGACAGCGCCAACACTGAAGCCTTAAGCCACTACACCATCAGGGAACTCCCTGAAGTTGATTTTGAAAGTAGTTTGTAGCTCTTCAGCATCAAGAAAAATGCCTTGCAACATGGATATTTTCTAGAAAAAGCCACCATACTTTCACCACACTCCCCGTTATCAGCTTGTTACATTTCTTACTAAAACTTTTCACTCACACACACACACACACACACACACACACACACACTCAACTATGTTAGTATTCTCAGGCTGCATGAACAAAGCACCACAAAGTGGGTGGCTTAAACTACAGAACTTTATTGTCTCACAATTCTGGGGCTGGAATTCCAAGATCTAGTGAAAGACCCCCGAAATGGGGAGACCCTCACTCCAGTCTCGGGATGGCGCGGCACCCAAGAACTCACGAGAGACCGATCTTGATGAAAACAGCAAGAGGTTTATTCAGGAACCAGTGCACCTGGGCCGACTCATATCCCACGCAGGGGTAGAGGAGTTCGACCCTGAGCACAAGGGGTAAGGGGTTTATAAAGGCAAAAACCACAAGCACCTGGCAGTAACCGATAATATTTGGTAATCTAGCAGGTTTGTATAGCAAGTTCAAGGGACAGTTAGGGCACAACTATTTCCTGGAACAAAGGGAGTGGTTATCTGGAGGGGGAGGTTGCCATCTGTGCTGTGGTCAGCACATTCGGGCCGTCTCAAGGTCTAGTCTAGGGTCTAAAATTTTCTACTCTAACCTTTCACTAGGACTTGGTCAGGATTGGTTCCTACTGGGAGCTGTAAAGGAGAAGCTGCTTCATGCTCTCTCCCAGCTTCCTGTGGTTTGCTGGCAATCTCTGGCATTCCCCATCTCTGCCTCCATCGTCACATGACGTTCTCCCTGTATGTGTAAGTCTGTGTCCAAATTCCCCCTTTGTATAAGGACACCACTCATATTACACTGAAGCCCAGCCTACTCCAGTGTGACTCAACTAATTACATCAGCGATTACACTGTTCCCAAATAAGGTCATATTCTGAGATCCAGGGGGTTAGGATTTCCTCTTATTAATTTGTGGGGAGACAATGCAAAGCAGATCACATGCATACAAATATAACTTAAATGTGTGCGTTTGTATTCCTATAAAAAATATGAGATCTGATCATGCTACCCTCTTGTTCCAAACATCAACCTGCAATCTGCTCCTTTCACACTGTAACCTTTCTCCGAGTGTCTATGTTAGGCAGACAGCAGTCCCTCAATCCCTCTGATGCTGAGTAACATTCCACAACAGGATTGAACCAGCAGCTGTTTAGTAAGTCCTGGCTGATACTCCTTAGGGTCCTTCCTGGTATCATAGCCCTGGGCTACAAATCATCCCTGACCTGCTGTCTGAAGCCCGTGGACTGATTTCCCAGATGGGTAAGAAAACATGAAATTGTTGGGTTGTGGCCCTTCCTATTTAAATTTTTTAATGCTTATTTGCCAACATGAGGTGGTTCAACTTTTGCTTCTCCATCCCCAGGAAAAATCAGTGTGAAGGTGGTACTCCCAGGATGTCCCAGCCCTCCTGGGGCTTTTTTACAGAGTGAATTTAATGCAGGGGATCGTTGTAACTGGTGTTAAAAGGATGGGAATGCAAAAGGGAAGCACAAAGGGTAGCAGCTACTAGAATGAAGGGATGTGGGGGCTGGCATCTCAGGCCTCTGAGGAAGGGGTACACCCCACTCCTGCTGGTCCCTCATTCAGGGAGGTGGCACTGAACCCCAGCTGTGTCACTTGAGCAACTCACTAAAACTCTGTGTCTCAGTTTGCCCCTCTGCAAAGTGAAATAATAACCTTCATGAGGTCATTGAAAGGATTTACTGAGTTTAATTCATGCTTGGTGCTCAGAACCAGGCCTGGCTTGTCTCTGCTATGTAAGTAGCTAACACTCCTCTTGTCCTCCAAGAATCAATCCCCTGTTGCAGTGAATTTTCTAGTGCAGGGGTTCTACCCAGGGCCATTCAGCCCCCCAGAGAGGACACTGGGAGATAACTAGAGACAGTTTTTGGTTGTCACCACTACATGGGAGGGATGTGTCTGGCATCAAGTGGGTAGAGGCCAAGGATGTTACAATACAGGACAGCTGCCCACCACAAAGAATGATCTGGTGACACATGCCCCCTACTCAAGCCACCCTGTGATCTAAGTACCTTTGTGCTAAGCCATGAAACCCTCCTTCCCCTTTCTTTATTCATACCCTCCTCCACCCCCCACTCTTAGTCATCCTGGGCCTGGGTCAAAGAGAAGATGAAAGGAAACACCCCCATTGCCCTTCCTCCCCCACCTCATCCCTTCCCCAGGTCTGAGGCTGGACTGAGGCCACCAGGACATCCTATCTCTTGCTAGGAATGAAAGAGGATGCAAGTTTGGCGTCAGGGGCAGCTGGGGACGCTGTTCAAAAGCTATCCAGATCTCTTCTGATCCCAAGCTTGTCTATCTGTCTCTCCTTCAGTCTGTCCAATTCCCTTCTCTTATTCAGGGCACACATGCCCTCCACTGGTAGCCCAACCTGCAACTGAGGCCTGCCTTGGAATAAACCGCCCCACCCCACCTCCATAGGCTCTTTTTTTTTTTTTTTTTTTTTTTTTTTTTTTTTTTTTTTTTTTTTTTTTTTTTTTTTTTTTTTTTTTTTTTTTTTTTTTTTTTTTTTTTTTTTTTTTT
>PVJL010021695.1:0-10232 GCA_004026885.1 Lyroderma lyra | reverse complement strand
CCTGACAGGACCTAATAGAAACTAGGCCACAAGATTGAGTATATGTAACTCTCAGATGCTGATTTCTAAATGTCATTCCCACCAGAAGAAAACAGGGCTCCTCAGGTCAATGATTTCAGGGCTCTGGCATGAAAAACATGAAATGGGCCTAGGGCAAATCATTGTGCTAGATGACAATGGTGCATTCAAATATTAATAGAGACTTGGTCAAAGGACACAGGAACCAACCTGAGGGGAACAATATGACCATTATTCCAAAGAATAATGATCATATTTTATTGCAATGCATTGAATAAATACAGATCCAAGTGTCCATAATGGTAACAGGGAGGAGAGAGAGAGAGAGAGAGAGTGAGAGAGAACAAACAAAGTGGGATACATTTTGCAGAAGAGTAAGGTTGGTAATAAATGGAGGACCAAGAGTTGGAAAGTCATCATTTGGCAACGTCCAAGGTTAGAACAGAGGTGAGCAGGAACTCAGAAGGGTGATAACGTGACAGGGAGGGACCTTAGTGACAAGGGAGGCAAGGGAGGTCACTGGGTCACAGGCTCTCTCGGACCATCCAGAGATTCCAGAGCTAGTGCAGAGGTAGCCACAGAGTGGTCTGCAATATCTGCCTTAGCCCAATGACCCCACCTCCCACCACAAAGGTGAACCACTGGAAATAATATTCCTCCAAAAGTGATGCAAAAAAACAGGGGGGAAATGAGGTAAGACTGGGAGGCAAAAGTGAGAGATGCTAACTCCCTGTGGAATTGGGAACTGCACAGCACGTATACTTAAAAATGGCATTTATTATTACTCCTCCAATTTTCTAATCAATAAAAAATGTATATACAGTAAGCTGTCACAGTGAACATATTATGCATAAAATTCCCTCCAGCTAAGAAACATTTCCTGAGCAGAAGGAAAACTGTTAGGTCAGAATATGAGCAGTTTGAAGGATCTTTACATACTGGGAAAAACTGGTTCTCCTAAAGATAATGAGCAGACTCCTCAGCAATAGCTAGCACTGAGAGTGAGGCAGCAAACAGGTAACTAAGGAAGGCCTTCTCTGAGAGAGTGGTGTGTGTATGGAGGAGTTTTAGTAAACAACATGTGTGCATGTGAGGGGGTACATCCAACTCAGCACAGCAGATGGGGGAAACCGGCCTACGGAAAAGAGAATCCACATCCCACCAGCAGACCTTGGAGGTGGCCTCTGAGAGAAAGGAGAGGTCCTCTCCACAGGCTATAGAGACCAGCCGGATGAGAGAAGAGCAGAGAAGGGGAAGAGCTATCTCCTTTGGTTCCCACCACCTGACTATTGGGAAACTGCCACATTCACAGCAGGAGAGACTGACTGGTGGACGAGATGATTTTGGCTGATGGGGAATTTAAGGAGCCCAAAGTCCACCCAAATGGGGATATACATATGGGTGTGCAGGCCAGGAGGCTGTGGACAGAGCAGTGAGACCAAAGCTCTGGAGGGGGGCACTGAAACGACCAACAAACCCCCCACCCCTGTGTTGTCTACCCACATGGTGAGCAAGTGTCTCACCCCAACTGTGCCTAGCATGACAGCCTTCATTGCACAAGACTGCACTGTACAAAACTCATGTCTATTCCTGGTTATGTCCTTGTATTCTTGCTTTCTAAGAACTACCCTATTAAATGTATATGGATTACACTTCAGTACATGTTCCTCAGATTATGTTAAATACAATTATAAACACACATCCAACTGAAAAGTTGTAAAGACACAATAAAATCCAGGTAAGATATAATTTGGCCAATTCTTTTAAACTTCTGGTAATAAAATCTGACCTGAACAAACTTGGTAATTTAGAAGGTTTGTAAAAGAAAAATTTTAGTGATTCTCTCATCCAATAAAAGGGAACATTATAGCACTAACATCAAATTAGAGTTGCTAAAATAAAATCCAAGTGTTTGGCTTATCAATCTTTCAGTAAACCTGACTAAAACCAAGAAATGCATTAAGGCCAGTAATGATTCATTTACTAATTTCCCACTGCAGACGTATCGTACGCTTATTCAAGCCTACCTAAAATCACCACAAGGGCACCTTTTAGGAAGAAGTAAAATGGTACCTAGACAGCTCATAAACACTCAAGTAACCTTAGTAACTCTGTAAGGTGCCCTGTGCCATTTCCCTTACATGTCAGTTGACAATTTCTCCTTTCACCTATCATTAACTCTTCATTCAGCTCCTTATGAAGACGTTTTGAAACACTGGTCCAAATGTAATAAACATAGGTTAACTCTTTCAGTGTGATTCTAAGCTTTATAACTCTCATCTGCCAAGGAGAAATTACCAATGGAATCCATCATCAGTATTCTGTTATAGTCCCTGAAACAAATAAGATTTACAAAGCACAGGTGTTTGGATAAATGTGTGTTGTAAAATAATTTTCCTGTGAAATCAATTCTTTTTGCCCATTATATTTTATTAGGATCCTGGAAATAGTACAGGATACAATACATGGGAAATAAATATTTAGCATACATGTCTTAAGTCCACAGATTGAGAGGCACCCTACAGGTGCTTCATGGCCCATTTTCAAACACTTTGGAGCACTATCCCAAATCTAAACAATTCCTTCTGATGCCTCAAAGAAAGGAACAAAAAATTTGTGGTATCTTCAGGGAATACAGAAGGCTAACCCTCAGGAACTCCATGTATATGTGACTTACAAATACCAGAACCATTTAACAGATGATGACATTAAATTCTCATCTACAAATATCAACACCAAAATCATGACTGAAAATGTCTGTAACCTGGTGGAGGAAATAGACATACAAGCCCAGGAACCACAGAAGAGTCCCAAACAAGTTGAATTTAAACAGGTCCACCCCAAGACACATCATCATTAAAACATCGAAAGTTCAACACTTTTAGAAACCTAAAATCAGTAACAGAAAGGTAACTAGTAAGTTAAAAGCGAGTGCCCATAAACTGTCAGCTGATGTCTCATCAGAAACTTTGCAGGTCAGAAGGCACTAGCACAAAATATTCAATGTGATGACAATGAAGGATCCACAACCAAGACTTTTTAATGTATCCAACCAGGATATTATTCAAAATTAAATGACATTTAAAGAACTTCTCAGACAAGATAAAGCTAAAGGAGTTCATCATTACCAAACCAATACCATTACATAAGTAATGTTAGAGAGACTTTTCATTTTTTATTTTTTTAATTTATTTTTATATTTAAACTTATTGGGGTGATGTCTGTTAGCAAGGATTACATAGGTTTCAGGCTTACAATTCTACAGTGCATTGTCAACTTGTAATATAATAAGTTCACCACCTAATGTGACTTCTCTTTCCATCCCCTTATATTTATCTTCCTTCCCTCCTGTCCCCTTTCTCCCCTCCCTGACCCACTCATCGCCAAATAAACATTAAACTATTGATTGTGTCCATGGGTTATTTGTTTGTTTGTTCATTTCTTTTTTATTTGCTTTCAGTTTTATATTATGCATATGAGTGAAGTCATAAAGTTCTTTGTTTCTTCTGTGTGGCTTATTTCACTTACCTTGATGCCTGCAACAGGTGACTGGATAAAGAAGCTGTGGTACATATACACAACGGAATATTACTCAGCTGTAAGAAAATATGAAATATTGCCAATTGCAATAAAATGGATGGACATGGAGATCATCATGCTTAGAGGGACTTTTTAAAGATGGGGGTGAGCAAAAACCAAAATTATAAATAATAAAATGACAATAGGTACATATTTTTCACCAGTTACTCTGAATTTAAAGGGATTTAAACTCTAATCAAAAGAAAAGGAAGGTTGTTTTACTGAGTGGAGTGTCAGACATAGATAGATGTAAGTGGATTTTGCTGATAAGTTGAATCTAAAGAAGGGAATAAACAAACAAAACAGGAAGAAATTCATAGATACAAACAACATTTTGATGGTTGCCAGATGGGAGGAGGGGTGGGGAAATGGTTGAAATAAGAGGAAAGGATAAAGAAGTACAAATTGATTGTTAAACAAAGTGATAGTTCTGGGGATGTAGGTTTAGCAAAAGGAATATAGTCAATATTATAATAACTATGAATCGTGTCAGATGGGTACTAGATTTGTTGGGATGATGGGAGGAGGGCTGGAAAGGTCGGTGAAAGAGAAAAAAATTAAGAAGCATAAATTCATAGTTACAAGGTAGTCATGAGGACATAAAGTACAGTCAGTAATATTGTAATAACTATGTATGGTGTTACACGGATACCAGGATTATTGGAAGGATGACTTTGTAAGTTATAGAAATGTCTCATCATCATGTTGTATACCTAAAACCATTATGATATTGTATGTCAAATGTAAGTAAAAATGATTATTTTTAAAACAAAATGATAAATAAATACATAGATAAATAAATATCAGTCCCATAGAAAATGACACCATGAAGAAAACTTAGTGGAAAAAAAATGTCAGGTTGAATGTGCAGAGCATCTGTAACTGTAGCAGTGCAGTACTGATCTGCCTCTGCAGGGAATCTCTTTCATGTCCAACCTCATGTCATTTCAGCTGTGTTAATGGCAGCATCTTTTGAGTCTCTCTAAGCTTGTCAAGAAGATGGCCTTGCTCCACCATTATGGACTCCATCCACTGCTCACAGTGTGGATCTTCATGTGGATGTGAAGGGGAGATGGACCCATGGATCCTACTTTCTTCTGAGGGGCATTCTTCTTCACTGATGGTCAGCATCACCCCACACATCATCTTGAAATGAGCGATCCTGCCTATAGTTCTTAAGTGTGAACTAAAGACTCCCACAACTCTGCAACTTTGTAGCTATCTGTAGCTAATAAATCAAAGTTTCACTCTGGTGCTCAGGCAGTGATAACATCTTCACCTTCTCTCCTCAAGGAGGCATTCCCCAGGTTGCCATGGTGAGCACCTTTTATCTCCAACATTGAGTGGTGTAACAGCCTCCATTGCATGAGGCTCCCTGCCATGAGCAGGGCCTCAGCCAGGCTGTGGGTCACCCAGAGGAAAAGCACCAAAAACCTGAAGGGTAGGCAGAAGCCATAGGCTGCTCCAGATTAGAGGGGACCAGAGATGACAGGGAAGTGAAAGGTGCTAACCCAAACAAGACAAGAGGTGTTTTTGGTAAAATGTGACCAGCCTGTAGACATGGTGGTCAATGGTAAATTTCTCACTTGGAAAGTGTCATGTGCTTTTATGGGGGGGAGTGTCCTTGGTATGGGGAAATACATGCTAGGGTTTTAGGGGTCATTGGGCACCCCTGCCACTATACCTGCACATGGTTCTGAAAAAGGCTGAAGGTAATGGGGTTGTGCGTATATGCATACATGAAGTGAGATGGAATTTGTATAACTGAAATTGTTTTAAAATAAATTATTTTTAAAAAGCTAATAAAGTTGTCAGATTCTTAAAAGATGAGTTAATGAAAAAAGAGCATGAAAGTGGGAAATGGTACTTAGCCCCATCCCCACGCACAGCTGTGGGTTCCTCACCACCCTGGAAGTCACAGAGAGTGATGGCAGTGATCCCGAGGTCAGTTTCATACTCATCATTGGTGTTTTTCTCTAAAAATAAAGTGAGACAAGACCTGACAGATTACCAAAATTCCACAAATGCACACAGTCATTGTCACTTTTTGTTGGATGAGCCTTCCTAAAGTCTGGGTGGAAGAGGGGTCAGGAAACCTGGGCAGAAGCACTGGGTGCTCATCAGAAGGGGAACCTGGAAGATGTCCTGCACCTGTAGTGATAGGTCCTCCACCTTCAGTGACAGGCTGACATCGGCTTTTAGGGAGCCAATCCCCAACTGCCAATGCCGATACAACAGGGTGAATACAATTACCTTGGTAGGTATCACGACAGATTTCAGAGTGTCATGTTTAAATTTTAAACATTTAGTACTTTCAAGAGGGGTTGCATCATGGTAAGTAAATGGCAAGTGGGAGACAGCTGATCCAATGCCTCACATCTTCCTTGGGGGAAGGTGAAAAGCTGAAGGAGCCTATGTTAAATTTGTACAAATAAATTACAGTAAAACTCATCTTTCAAAATGAGAGCTTGAGGTTAGTGTTAATCCAACTAAAATGTCTGTGAGGTTTTCAGAGGGCACAGATATCATCTTCAAAGACCCAAAAGTGCTTGGGCTTTCTGGAGCTGGGCTCTGCACTCTGGAAGATGCTCCCAACCTTCTGCTTTTAAAGGAGAACAGCAGAAGAACCTTCGTCCACCCCTGTCCACCACCCCTGCACAGGCAGCAAGCTTCCTGGGACTCCAGGAGAAGGCTGGTTCAAGCCCCTGGGGACTGGGGCCTGTTCTAGCAGGAGATGAAGACGCTGCAGGCACCAGTGAGGGTGTCAGGTTACTCATTGGGGACATGAGACAAGTTTCACAAAAAAACAGAGGCAGAGAAAAATTATACAGGGGCACTTCCAACTTTCCAGGATCAACGGAGGCGACTCTGGTAACTTGTCAGTGGTCCGGGGCCTCTGTGATTTTGTGGACGACCCCAGGGATAGAGGCCAGGACCTGCTTGTTGCCAGCCTTTGGGTGGTTGGCAGCCTCCCTGCTGTACACAGGCTCAGAGATACAATAGATGTGCATCCTTCCTTTCCATGATAAATAAGGACAAGAAATATGGTCTTTGTACTTCTGCAAGGTTTCCTCATTTGGGGCCTGAAAAAGTCTGCCTTCCCTGCACTTTTTTTATGGTGCTACCAGCTGTTCCCGCTGCTCCTACAGTTCTCAGTCAAGTACAAGTTAACTTAAGGGGAACAGATCTTAATCCATACAGTGAGTCCCTAACACCAACCCCATAGGTAGCTGCCCTGAAATGTAAACTCCCAATATTTGTTTTATATAAAGAAAAGCATCACCATTCAATTATATAAATGAATTAGTGGAGCCAGCTGTGTAAATGTCACTCCCAAGGCAGAGAGGGAAACAAAGGCAGACATCCCATTCTCAGATATTTCTAGGAGACTTATTTCCAAGTGCTCCAGCTTTTCAATATTCAAAGGTGCAACAAAAGACTTCCAGGATGTACAGCCTACCTAAAAGTCACGTTTTATTCTAAGAACCAGGGATAGTGAAGGAGATCACAACATGTGGTCAAACACTGGTGGGCTAGGAAGCCTCTGAAGCTGTCACCATCAGGAGACCCTGGAGAGGCACAAAGCCACCTCACATAGGGCCTGTCTGCCCAGGGGACACAGGCCCACACCTCCAACATCTGGAAAATTTAAGAAGTCTTGCTAAAAACCAAATAAGCCTCAGAGATCACCTAACCCCTATGAGCAGGGGATGGTAGACACCACTCCTAAAATCCTGGAGAAAGCATAGAGCACTGAGAGCTGTCCCATTCCCACTCTGGGCTCTGAACACTAGCCAACCCAAAGGTTGCTTGTACCAGAGAGTGCGTTCGTTCTCCAATCTTCCCTCTCCCACATTTTGAGGCCACGAGGAACAGAAATGTGAAAAGCAACAGGAGACCTCACCAAATTGGGAGTCAGCCTAATGCCATATCCCACATCCCAGACACGGCCAGACCCCAGTCCTAGCTACTCCCCACAGTCCCAAGTGGCTTCTGGACAGGGTGTGGGCACAGCAAGTAAGGGAAGAATGAACACTTGTGTCTGAAATGACCACACTGCAGATGTCCTGTGTTCCCTAGATGACTTCTGAAATGTTATCATACACGAATAATCCTATCTTACTGCATCGCTACCAGGGAAACCATGACAAGCTCTGCAAATGACCCAAGCAGGTCATCTGATAAGCTAGTGATGGGGCCCTCAGAATTAGGGAATGGGAGGGTACACCCAGAACCCAGAGTAGCCTCAAATAAAAGTCTGGGCACATCCTGATATCTTAATAAGAATGTGAAACTAGGCCAAAAATCTATTTATGCACATTTTCCAAAAATTAAGTATTAAAATTTGAACTATGAACCAAATTACGTTCTCCTTTAAATATATAAAATTAATTCACTTGTGTGTAGTGTCTAAAACTGTAAAGATATTTATTCATAAGCATCATTGTTACCTAGATACATAGAACAAAACATTCTGTTTACTATACATTTTTTGAAATGTGAGAACTCTAATTTGCCATTTTACAAAACGTGATTATTCCCTCTTTATTTCATTATTTAGAACAGTGATTATTTTCAGTTAATGGCTGTTACTTCTACAAATATGTAACATTAACAACACTTTAAAAGATGGATTCAATTTTTATCAACTGCTTTTTTTCTTTATGGTTACTTTTAATGGTACATGTTCACTTTTTGTTAGTAGATCACTTAAGCATATCCTTAAATTTTTTAGCGTTCTCAAGTGTACATCTGGTTTTTCTAATATGTTACAATCTATTTTCTTGCGATGATGCTTCATCTTTTAAAAAATACCTTCAAAATTGCCTATTGTTACTTGCAAATATTCCAGCACAAGGTCTCTTTGCTTTTACAATTTCTAGAGTAAAAGATTTTCTCCCCTTTATCATTTTTTTTTTGGTATGTGTATAGTTCCCTGGCCAGGAATCGAACTTAGGCTGCAGCGCTGAGAGTGCCAGCAATGAAGCCTTAAGCCACTACACCACCAGGGATCTCCCCATTTATCATTTTTTAAGTGGATCTAAAAGGACCTTTAGAGTAGGTACAAAAGCCTCAGGAAAAATAAAATAATGACAATGCCAAACACTATGCTTTAAATGTTTCTATACATGTTGCAATTAATTTTTATTTTTACATGTGGACATTCTGCAGATCTCTGGAATTCTGTTTATATGTAGCTCTCTTCTTACCACGATACAGAGAAGATTAGTATGGCCCCTGTGCAATTAAATTTTAAACATTTCACTGAATTACATTAGTGCAGCATAAATAATATATACTGAGCATTTAAAATATTCCTGTCTTGATATAGTTGCACATAAAATAGAAAAGTATTTAAGCATATGTATTTTTTAAAATTAATTTTTATTGTTAGAATTTTTGGGGTGACATCTGTTAAAAAAAATTACATAGAATTCAGGCATACACTCCACAGTGTGTTGTCAACTTGTTGTAGAGTAATTTCACCACCTAATGTGAATTCTCTTTCCATCACCATATATTTAGCTCCCTCTCCCTCCTCTCCCACCCCCTCTCATTTCTCCTCCCCTGAACCCTCTCATCGCCAAATAAACTTTAAAATATTGATTGTGTCCATGGATTATTTGTTTGTTTGTTCATTTTTTTTGCCTCAGTTTCATATTCTGCATATGAGTGAAATCATACAGTTCTTTGTTTTTTTTCTGTCTGGCTTATTTCACTAAGCATGATGATATCCAGTTCTATCCATTTTGTTGGAAATGGCAATACTTCATCTTTTCTTATAGCTGAGTAATATTCCATTGTATATATGTACCACAGCTTCTTTACCCAGTCATCTGTCACAGGGCACTTTGGTTGTTTCCATGTTTTGACCACTATGAACAGCGCTGTGATGAACAATGGGGTACATAAGCCTTTGCGGATAAAGGTTTTCAAGACTTTTCGGTAGATCCCCAGAAGTGTGTTTGCTGGGTGAAATGGTAACTCCATTCCCAATTTTCTGAGGAACCTCCATACTGTCTTCCACAGTGGTTGTACCAATTTGCATTCCCATCAGCAGTGTACCAGAGTTCCTTTTACTCCACATCCTCTCCGGCACTTGTTATTCCTTGTCTTGTTGATAACAGCCATTCTAACAGGTGTGAGGTGATAGCTCTTTGTGGTTTTGATTTGCATTTCCCTGATAGCTAATGAGGATGAGCATTTTTTCATGTGTCTGCTGGCCATTTGTATTTCTTCGTGGGAAGTGTCTGTTTAGTTCTTCTGCCCACTTTTTAATTGGGTTGTTTATTTTTTATGTTGTTAAGTTTTGTTAATTCTTTATATATTTTAGATATTAGACTCTTATCTGATTCGTTATTTGCAAATATTTTCTCCCATTCAGTTGGCTGTCTCTTTGCTTTGTTGATGGTTTCTTTTGCTGTGCAGAAGCTTTTTAGTTTGATATAGTCCCATTCATTTATTTTTGCTTTACTTCCCCTGACTTTGAGGTAAGTTTCATGAAATCTTCCTTGAGCCCTAGGTCTATAAGTTTAGTACAAATGTTTTCTTCTATACAGTTTATTGTTGCAGGTCTGATATGAAGGTCTTTAACCCATTTTAAGTTAACTTTTGTATATGGAGAGTGTTCACAG
>PVJL010021694.1:0-10232 GCA_004026885.1 Lyroderma lyra | reverse complement strand
TAGCACCAGGCACATTGGCACGAGAGGCTGAGAACATGAGCTGTTAGTTGCTGTTATTTAGAGTTCATAGTTATTGATGGTTAGTTCCTGGCTATGTGTAATTGGGCTGGCTACTTGACTTCTCTGTGCCTCAGTTTTCTGATCTGAAAAATGGAAACCGACAGCAAGAGAGTTGACCTCATAGGGTCATTGTGAGAACTAGGTAAGTTCCTCCACATAAAGCAATTAAATTGTTGTCCAGAACATTGCTGGCACATAATACATACTAATTATTTAGTGGTGTGGCTGCTGCTGTGACAAATCCTTAGAGCCAGGCACAGTGCCAGTTACTTCACACATCATTTCATTTGATCTTAACAATGAGGGGAAAGGAATTCATTCTAGAGCTCAGAAACTCGAACTTGTCTGACGTCACACAGCTGCTGACCACAGAGCAGGGCTACAGATCCAGATCATTCTAAACGTCTCCTATGTAAGCACATCTACCAGAGACACCAGCAGAGCTGCACGGCACACACAGGACGCATGAGGACCTGAGCAGATATCTGAATTCCCTGGGATACTTAATTCACAAGTCCCTAACCCTCACCAGATAGCCGGTCAGACGGATAGTGGGTGGCAATGGGAATGGACCGTGTGAATAAGCATGCCAGGGCTTCGGCAGGCCGGGGTTTGCAATCTGCCGGATGCGAGGCTGGCCTGGCCTCTCGGGGCTCCATGGAGGCGGCAGCGCCAAGCTCCAGCCTGAAGGGAGCGAACCACCAGGATCACGGAAAGGGGGGCTCTTTCAGGCAGGACCAACACCCGGAGCAAAGGGGATGGGTAGAAATGCACGTGGTGGACCAGAGAATATACTAGAATGGCTTCCACCAACTGCTGGTAAGAAGTATCGGGAAAAGAAGGCAGGGATCCAACTGTGGCAGCCTCGGGCACAGTGACGGCGTGGACTCTGACTGGGGCAGCTCGGCCCCAGCAGGCGTTTCCCCAGCGGGGGGCTGCGTCATTTACGATCGCGATGACGCCTTAGCTTCCTAAATGGTCCTCCCACCTTGCCCCTCGATCTTCTATGTCTGTCCCCCAAACGGAAGCACCAACGTCAATTTAAATAAGACACATCAAACCACGTTACTGCCCTGTCATGGCTTCCCACCACCGTAAGAACAGAGTCCAGACTCTTCCGCATCGCCGACCTGCCTGACTCCTGCCATCCGGCCCGCTTCCTCTTGCAATGCCATCATGTCAGCAGGCTCCCACCTCAGCTTACACGTCACCTCTTCACGGAGAGGGTATTCGACCGCCTAACCTGAAGCTCATTCACATCCCACCTGCACCCCTCTATCCCAGCACCTGCCTGTTTTTCCTTCCTAGCACTTACCAGCACCCACGACCATCTGGCTTCTCTGGGACCTTGAACGTGGCCCTGGGGCTCTATCCCCAGGCCCCAGAACAATGCCTGAGCCCAGCACGCACTCAATAAGCCCGGCTGCCGGAGCAGGTGATGACAGTGACGGAAACGCACTGGAGAAGGGATAGCCACTTTCCTGCCTCCCAGCTGCTACTGTAACGGAGGCAATTCTCTCTGCTAGGGCCCTTTGTAAAAGTGAAGACCCAACTCCGTTTTTTGTTATGTTAATAGAATTTAATTAAACTAATGATGTCTGACTTCCAACTATCTCAGGCCAATCCACTAACCTTTTCCTGACAGTCCAAATAGCTCTAAAATATGAGACCACATTTACAATTCTTCTGGTAAAAAGAGTTAATTAACAGTGTACTTAATCACACTTTTCGAGCTCCAAAAGATCAGCGTTGGATGCCCTTTTCATGAGTATGCTCCAATATTTATATTTCTTAAGACTGAAAGGATGTTGCTAATGGGATAGAGAGGACGAGATCATTTTCTTGCAGAACGATGTCCACACGATTAATTAGGTACTGAGACTGTGGCACCCCTTAAATCCCTTCCACAGAGACAAAGGACTGCATTTTTCACAGAAATGTTGCTGCAACCCAAGGCAGCCTAGTGGATCTCAGATTTCTCCTGTGAATGTCAGATTTACAGTGCAACGCACCCAGCAAGAAGAGATGCGACAACACGTTGACAAACAGGCTAAAAATAATATAATTTGCACGGCATCATTTGTACACTGGCAACCTACAGACTGTTCCCCAAATCCCCCGGGTACATCCATTCTCAGCCTGAAGGGAAATGCAGTCTGGGCACTGACTTCCGGTTTCATTGGACTCTGGTTAATAACGTGCAACCGAAGATTTTTCCAGACTCAAATTGAAAGAGGAAAAATCCCATTTCTGGTTCCGATAGGAGGGCTGACATTTAAACCCGTCACCAGCTCTGCAGCTTCATCTTAATTGCGTATTTTCTTGTGCTTTAAGTCTTAATTACATATTTAATCTTAGGCATTGCAAACTTCCCACAGCCAGGCGGACAGAACAATTACAACACAATCAGTGTGTCCAAGAGGGACACACTAAAATTCAGCATCTCTTTGGAAATACAGAGAAGATGAAAAACCTGAAACCAATAAAGAAAAAAGAAAAAAGGAAGGCCAGAGCTGTTGGGTCCCCTCCGCCTCCCACCGTGATTGTTACCATTTTTCTGCATTTCTTTATCAAGGGGACCCTAAAGCAGCCTCCCACTGAAGCCACGCATGAAAGAAATGAAATTCAGGTACAAGTCGCGGAGGCAGAAGGCCATTCATTTCACCCAGCTTTCCCCAGAGGGCAAATTCACTGAAGTTTATAAACACCTAGAAAAAGAATCATATTTTTAATGATGTTATTTAAAAAAAAACAAACAAACAAAAAAAAACCTTACCTCAGTTCTCAGAACCTAAACTTTTGAAATGTCCCAAGTCACCAGCAGACCTGAGCTGAGACTAAAACAACGCAGAAGGAAGAAGCAAACACGCAAGTCCCCTCTGAAACGTAATTAGGCGGGACTGGGGCATTTCTGTAACTCACGTTTGTTCATTTATTCTTTGGACAGACGTGTACCGAGTTCCTACTTTATGCTGTAAAGACACAGCAGTTAACACAGATCAAAACCTCTTCCTTGGTACAAGGACATTTTAGAAGGAGAGGAACAGACAAAAAACATTACTAATAAGTAATGCTAGAAGGTGTGAGAGAGAGAGAGAGAGAGAAACTGTCTACGAAGGACAGCAGGGGAAGGGGGCCAGGAAATGTCAAGGGCAATTGTAGGGATGCAGTTTGTAATGGGTGGTGAGGTGCCCATCGCTACATAACAAATTACCCCCAAACTCAGCAGCTTAAATACCAATCATACATTACCGCGAGCAGCTCTGCTGAATTAAGGCTAGGGCTCAGGAGCTCTCACAGGGTGGTGTCAAGCTGTCAGAGGGCGTACAGTCATCTCAAGGCTCAAACAGAACCGGAATAGCTGCTTCCAAGTTCACGCAAGAGTTTGGGTTTGGCCTCTGTGATTTGCTGGCCCTTGGCCCAGAGAATCTGTACCCTAGGATTCTTTTTCAGTCTCTTCTATACTGACCTTTTCAGAAACTGACTCATAATGTAAAGGTGACCCTTCCTGGAGATCTAGAGTACGTATTCTCAAGAAGGCGGGCCGATAGCAGGGAGGTAGGTAGCCTGGGATCACAGTGCAGACCAAGACCTGCAGTGGCTATGTTATATAGCCATCGGCCAAAGACAACACCAATTCATGTAGCAGCGTTCATGAACTTGGTCATAGGAGCCCTCTGTGAAGGACAATTAGTTCATTTCATAGTTCAGCAAACTGAGACTTAACGGTGTGCAGTTTTGCCTAATGTCAGGGGGCTAGTAAATGTTGGCTCTGGAATTCCAAAACAATTCCGAGGTATCTCCTTCAAAGAAACATCTCATTCCCATGGAATGATATGGCTTTTTCCTTAAGTCATGCATCCCCGATGAGCCACTTAACCAATCAATAATTGTAATAAAAACAACCAGCAACAAAATAAATTCCTACAATTAATATACACATATAATAAATATACAAATACACACACATATATATATATGTAAAATCAGCTAATATTCAAGGAGGTGAAGCAAGATATTAGTATACCCTGGAGATGTTAGAAGTCCTGCAACAAGAATTTCCAATTAAAAAGGCTCAAGCTTAAAAGAAATTGAACTCATAATTCATTGTGAAAGAAGGGATATGAAACCTCGTAGCATTTTTAAAGAACACTCATTGGGTGACAAGTACGACGGAAAGGACCGTATCAATGATAAATTATTCTTGTTGAGGGTTAAACCTGCCTTTCCAAGCAGTTGGCTGGGACACGGCACCCGCATCAGGCAGTTAATTGTGGAATTTAGCTGGGCTCCACGTGGCAAAAGGGAACGTGAGGCGAGTCCGACCACGGAGCCATCTTATTTCTGCTCTTTCCTGCCACCTCTGCATAAATCACTCGGAGCTGTGCCAGTCCCGCCCTTCCTGACTCACGAGAGAACCAATAACGCGTGGAGACAAATCATTTTTGTAGCGTAACTCCCACTGTGCATGTGTTGTTTATGCAACAAAGCCTGCAGACAAATAAGCAGTTTCGAGCTCCTGAGGCAACTTTTCCCTTAAATCATTTTTTAGTAGTTACCGATTAAAGATGCAATTTAAGTCAGTGCCACAATAGCGACAGAAAGCCTTGAGCTCACCAGGAAGGCAGTGCCAGGAGTCATTTGCCTCACTTGTGTCAACCAATGGGCTCCTTGAAAGTCTGCACATAGCAGTGACATAACAAGCCCTAGACGCGATCCTGGCAGAGACACTGAGGAGTAAGAGATCATATTAAGTTGGCCTAATGCAAAGAGAATGAGCTTTGTCATCCGAAGAGCTGATTCCATTTCCTATCCAGACGCCGAGTTGCTATGGGTAGCTCTAGTAAGTGACTCTACTTCTCTTTGATTTGGTTTCTTTATATGGAAAACAGTATTCATACAAACTACCTTACAGGATATCTGCACGGATTGGAACAAGAGAGGACCACAGAGTATGTCCCGTAAGGGGTCACAGTCACGGTCTTCATCACAGTGATCAACATCGCACATTTGGAAATTCATCACATATTTTTGTGGACCAACCCCGCGCCAAGCAACGAGCTAGAGTGGAGGCAGGACCAAGGCAGACAGCACCCCATGTCCCAGGTGGGATGAAGTTCTGATTCCAGGAAGACCTTGCATTCCACAGGTAGAGGTGTCAGCTGGAGTCCCCTGCCCTCAGCAACCTACAACAGTAAAACTATTCTTCTAATCAAGGGAATAAGAAGCAAGAAATTCTGAGTGGTAAATAAATTAGGCGAAGGAAGAGAACAAGGAGGAATATAAAAGGGGTCTCATGACATAGGTGGTACTATACTTGTACTTCTTAAGGGGGAAGGTCAAGGTTGTTCATTTTATTATTATGCTTCAGGATTCAAATACACTTTGTATGAAAGTTATTTTGTGTATTGTATCAAAGAGACATTTGGCCGACTGCCTGGCACACACTGACAGCCAATAAATTGTATATCACCCTTGTTGAGAGGTAAACAGTAGTTAAATGTGCATGCGCGCACACACACACGCAGCATTTCACAAATGATTGTGGAGTCAGCTCTTTCGGGGGCGGGGGGGTATAAACAGGAAACTACTTCCCCCCACAATCACACCTTTCCCTGAGTAGCTGAAGCCACCCTTCTAAGTCCTTAACAGTTTTGCATAGGTTCACAGAGTCTTGGTCACCTGGCCCTAAACTTAGTCCAGTACCATTTAAAGCCACAGTCTCATCTTCAGTTGCAAGTTCACCTCTCTGGACGCTAGGCCTATGCAGAGCTCTTCACACCCCTGCGCAGTTCAGATCTCTTTGGTTGTAATCCTTCCGGTGTTGGGGGTTGGGACAAGGATTAGGAGTGTCCCCTCACTGAGCCAGCAGAGTCTCCATTCCCTCCTCAGTGGTTGCTGGCGCCTGTCTGGTGTCCTTTAGGGGCACCCAAACACCGCCTTCCGGGGGTCATAGGTCTGGGTGTTGTACAGGGGTCAATGGAGTGTTCCCAAGATACCCATTCGACCTTCCACTTCCCACAGCCTTGTCCAGTTCTCATCGGTAGATACAAGTTCAATCGGTAGATACAAGTTCAAAAGTGCCGGTTGGGCTTCCTTACCACTTAAGGGTCTCTTGAGAAACTCCCACATCACACGCCGGAAGTGCAAGACCATCCCCATTCCCAGCTCAATGAGTTTTCTCCAATCCCTTCATTATCCTCTTCGGGGAAGTAGAGACACAAAACCACATTTACTACTGAGCCACATCCAACCAGGAAATACAACAATGGACTATTCGTACAGGTACACCCATACTGTTAGTGATTCTCTGGAAGAACTCACGTGTTTGCGTTGGGAAAAATGGGATGGCAGGTAGCACCTCCTGTTTTCACTTTGGATCTTGGGCAAAATTTCAGGAAAATGGTAAAAGTCAGCTTCCTTTCTGTAACAGGCAATAATAATATCGCCATTCTGGTGGAAGTGGTGCAATAACAGAAGAGATGTTGCAGAAAAAACGCTTAGTAAATTGCTCAGGTAGAGGGATCTGGGAATGATGATGATGGTAGTGAGGATGGTGATGACAGTGATAATGATGATGGTGATCTGTCCAAAAGCCCAAATCCAACTCTTCTCTCCAAGTAGCCATAGATCACAGCTCCAAGTAAAGATGAGGATGGTGTAATTTTGTTCATGTCAGGCCCCTCCGGTAACTGTAACTCTGACAGTCCTACAGTCCTGCCCCGACGCTTGTTCCCTCACTAGTGCAATCCCATTTAGGACATACCAGTGTTCACTTTGAACTTGGGGAATGGAAGTAGAATTATATAAATAAAAAGAAGAACAACAAAAAAGAAGGTACATAGAAGTGTAAAGGAAACTACTAGAAAGGAAGAGAAAGAGGTTTGTTGTGAGTGATGTGCCATTCGTCGTGTTGGATACGTCACGTTTGAGCGTGCCCGAACGCGTTTAACCTCATCATACTGCTCACTACATTTCAACTGACCGAAAACAAGGGGGGAAAACGCGCTTTGTGCACCTCTACTTAAGATGCCCGTGTGCAGGGATCTCTCAGCAATTGGCTGCTCGTTGTGATTAAATAAGTCAAATGAGGTGAAATAAAAACCCATGTGTCACTTTATATCCTAAAAGCCATCTTTCCCCTCTAGCAAAACAGCATATTCAATTATCTCATCCAATAGATAAGGATGATTTCCACCTTGAAAATAAATATTTGCTTCTTAAGATCACATCACTGAAAATCAAATCACACGCTTGTTTTTATTACCAAGAATAAGTTCCAAAGCCCTTTATGCATTGCACCTGTCACTCTCCATCTCCTACAATCAAATTTCCCTTTAAATCTCATCAAATAACTCCCAAAGTCATTGAAGAGGCAATAAACGAGGTTATGACACAGTGTTCACAGAGAGCTAAATGTCTTTCATATATCTTTAAGTGGTTATTAATCTCCGAATTAGTTTAGAATACATTAACCTTCAAGGTAAATTAGATCAATCAGGAAAATGACTCACAGGAACAGGACTGCCTTTTCTGATGTTGTTGTTTCCACATCCAGCTCATGGGCCGAGATGAAGTGAAGGCAACGGTCGTATCAGCCACCACAAAGTACGGGGGCTCCCTGCTACGGTGGGGAGGGCCTATTTCTTCCTACGATGTTGTCCACCTGGACAGGGAGACGGGAGGAGTAGAAATGAGCGTGCTATCATCACCCATACCTTAGTACAGGCAAGATGGTTTGACAGGTGTGATAGGGGGACAGCTTATCTAGACCCCAATTACTCATTAGTGTCATTTTCGAGTCCTCTGCCCAATAACTGTAGGAGGGACAAAAGCAAGAAGTGATACTTTTTAAAAAAAAAAATCAAAGTAACTGCTCTTTAAAAGTCCTGAAGCAATTGAATCTGCAATCTTCAATCTTTTCTGAGACAGAGAGAACCATCTGAAGAAAATAATTAGAACTGCAGAAAAGTGGTAAAAATATGTAACAATTACTTTTCTCTACAATAGGAACCTAATGATGGTGATAATCATTTTAGTAATTATTCAGTCTTGAGTTGATATGGTTGGTGCGTTGGCTCATTATAACTCAGAATTCTCAATTACATTGTTCAATGACTAAGAAAGATATAGAACGCACAACTGGGGTCTGGGGAGGGGACCCTCCAAGTTCTCAACAATGTCAGTGATACATTTTGGAGAGACAGGGCCCAGTGTTAGGAATCTTGCCTGACATCCTGGTGGTGTGCTCCTCTTGGGGTCCTATAGCTGCATATGATTGTGCTTCGGGGTAGATTTAGCCCAAACAAATGCTACTGTCAGGTGCCATCTAACTATTGTATTGGCACCAAACATCTCAACTGAAATACAGTGGACCTGGGTTAACCGGCACCCATGGGAATGGGCAGACGCCGCATGACTCTAAGTAGACTCTCCGTTAACCGGCAAAAACATCTTGCCATTTGCTTGAGTTCCGGTTAACGAAGCCGAGTGCACGTACTAAAAGGAAAAATCATACCGAACCTTTCTAAAGATTTCTTTTTCCCCTCTGTCCCCTAAAATCCCCCTAGAGAGAAACAAAGTATCAAGGAAGCGGGGGAAAAACTGCTGGAAGAATGTTCACGGATGATTTTCAGGACAGAAAAGAAACCTGTTTGGTCAGTGCTTCAAGGCTCATGCGGCATTACCCACTGATCCCCCCAAACGCCTTGGCGCTGCTAAGATAAGCCTGGGGGGTTCAGTCACATACATTTCGGAAATTTAAACTTCCGGAAGGGTGACTACGTCCATACGTGTGATGGGCTCTCAAATACGAACTACGACGGAAATTAATTTATCGCCATTAAAAGAAGGACATTTTAAAAAGGGAAAGAGACAATCATAGTTAAATGAGTAAAACTCAAGAGATCCTTGAGAGAACGGGCCCTCCTCGCCGGGACGCTCGTGTAGGAGACGTGGAACCCCAGCACCCCGCTCAGAAGGCACGGCGAGCGATCCTAAGTGGGAAGACAGCGAAGTGGGGCCTTCCTCGTCTCTCCAGGAAATGTTTCTCTTCCCTTTGTAAGAATGAAGCAGCACTCCACAAAAATGAGAGAGCAATTCAAACAGCCACTTTCTAGAAGATTAAAACATCCCAGGATTTTCTTTCCTCCCAGTTCCTCTCAAATTAGAGGAAACTGTGAGTGGGAGGCCTTGCCTCATTTAGCCGAGTACGAGACAAATCATCTTTTCACGATCCCGTTTCCAACATAAATACAGTGACGGACGGAGCACACTGTAATCAAAAAATAAACAGGACAGTTACTTGAAATAAGTCAGATTTTAATCGGCATTTTAATTGAAGGGATGCTAAATATAATGACAGGATATTATTCCAGATTGTACTCTAGACAGCATTTCATGCTCTTTGTTGTTTGTTTGAACATTTGAGCTGACTGAAGATGTTGTTACATTTGATTTTATTAAAAAGTAACTATTTCACAGGGAGAATGGAGGTATATATTGTAACATTTAGGAAACCAGTCTCACCACATTCCTTCCTGCAGCTGCTGAGTTTCACAAACTTCTGCACATCTTCTGACAGCGTTTGTTTCCGACTGTCTGCACAAGGATGTTTACAGAACCGAAGGTCTTAGAAGACAGAGACGGCAGCTCCCCGGGGCAGAGGGCGGAGTGCTCCCTGACCAGTATAACAGGTAATCCCTCCCTCTGGGCCATGGTTGGACAGGTCTGTTAGCAGCCCTCCCCCCACCACCAAGAGACTGGGATTTTACTTCTATGCTAAAAGTGAAATAGGTCAGACAGAGAAGGACAAATACCGTAAGACTTCGTTATGTGTGGAATCTAAAAAAGCAGTACCAACAAGCAGACAGAAAGGGATTCACAGAGAACAAACCAAAGGTTGCCAGACGGTGGTGCCTGAGGAAGAACGGTAAAGGGAGAAAGTACAAATTGGTGGTTAGAAAACAGTCACGGCAAACACAGACTCCGAGTGAAAGGATGGGATACAATATTCCAAGCAAATGGTAACCAGAGAAAAGCAGGAGTGGCCATCCTGATATCTGATGAAATAAACTTCAAGTTAAAAAAGATAGTAAAAGACAAAGATGGTCATTACATCATGATAAAAGGCACAATACAACAACAAGAAGACTTGACACTAATCAACATAT
>PVJL010021693.1:0-10243 GCA_004026885.1 Lyroderma lyra | reverse complement strand
TAAATGTCTTTCAACAATCACATTTTTAAAACTGTTTCCTATTTTATTACCCCAATGAAATCATTTAAATTTATCAAATGAAGAGAAAATAGCATACTGATATAAATTATTTTTATTGTGTGAAAATGTCATAGTTCATGGTGATTAAGAATAAAAATGTAGCATATAACAAAACAAGCATTTAATTGTTAAAAGCAACTAGGATTTATAAAACTTCTTGTAAAATATTTTTAGATTGCTTTAAGAATACAAATTAACTTTTGAGATACATGAAACATTAATTCCACTTTATATTTAGTTTCAAAAATGACTTATTAAATGGACTCAGTAATTATTATGCAGTACAGTAATCACTGGTAGAAAACAAAAAATTAAAAATATGTATGTTCTCAAACTAGATGAATATTAAAAAGATGGCAAAAGTGTGACTAGTATTTTCAGAAATGAATAACTGTAAATTGTACATAATAAACCAAAAATATGTGCAAACATGTTTTTTCTTCTAAAATCCAGTTCAATATTTGTATCTGTTTTCTTATGTTGGTTTTCCTTATATTTCAGCCACCTATCAAATTTAGGTTTTATGAATTTTATACATGAAGTAGAATACTTTTCACTCAGTGTGCTAGGTAGGTCCCACTTACAAAACTCAAAAAAACTGTATGATTCTGACTAGAGTAATAAGTTACCTAATTAATGAAAGTTCAATGAGTTAAAAATGTGAATAAAATGTGATACTCTGAAGTAAAATTGTAAAAGTAAATAATCATATTAAACTGCCTTAGACATACTTACGCATGTTATTGTCAGATACCAGTGTAAGTCAGTAGAAGTTACCACTGACCAACTTTAACAAGGTGATACAGGAATCATACTGTCTACAGTATTTCCATCTTGATATAAAGGTAGCCTTTCAATTAAATGCAATATTATGAATCTAGTACTCAAAATGTTCATCTAAAAGTTTGTCTAACTGCCAGAAGAATAGAGAATCCTATAAATGCCTGCCATTCTACAGTGCAAGAGAAATGCTATTATTTTAAACTGAGAAGTTATTTTGGAATTATTTCATTATAAAGTCATTTTAAACCAACACTTTTTTTATTCATAGTGCTTTAGTACCTAAGCATTTCCCTGTTATAAGACACAAGTCTTTGGACTTATAGTAGCCTTTTCAATCTTTCTGCCTTTAATATCATGGCACTAAAGAATTCCAATAACTTAAGAGTCACTGTACCTGCCAATAGAACAGGTAATGGACAAGGAGCACCTTGATCTCTGAAAGGGTTTAAACTTTAAAAGAAGTGATTATCAGAACTTTTAATAGTATCTCACATAACATTTTTATTAATTTGCCAAGGAGGTAAATTAATACCTGTTTGGTAAATTAATACAATTTTTGTCAAGAAGGCATTTCAAGCCTCATTCATTTAGTAGGATCATCACCAAAGAAATCAAACAAAAGGAAAAAACTGAACTCTCTCCTTGGGTAGTGCTTTCAAATAATATAATTTGTTAGAATTAAGATCTGAGAATCTATTTTTAAAAAGTATTGTTTTATAATTAGATCAAATGAGGATGTATACTTCAAGAACAATGCTATTATAAAATATACCTCAAATCATATAAATATATCCTAATTGTATAGTTGATGCTTGTCCAGTAAATCAACTCCATTTTCCAGATACAATTTAAACAAAGCATCTATAGAAAACTATTGTCAATGTCATAGTAATCAAAATTTTTAAATAGCTTTATAAAAATATAAAATGTTAAAAACTGAGTTTATAAATTCCCCAAAGTTCCCCTTCCATGCATTTGTATCTTACAAAATACTGCTGAGGATACAGAAAAAATGATGATTCAATAATAATGATAGTTTGCAGAGTCTATTGGCTCCTTTTCTGAAACTTTTCCTTCAGAAATATACCCATAAGTGGGGATATTATAAACCACAGTCAATACTAACTCTTCCTAACTTGGTTCAAATGCTCATCCCATCTTCTGGTGATTTTGTGGCCTTTACGAAAAAAATACATGAAGAATATGGGTAAGTAATCTGTCAGATCTTTGGCTATTAATCTCCTCCTCAAAATCCCTATGGCTATCTTGCCCCAGTTATTAATGGGCAGGTTTTCTTCTTTGAGAAAGAGGGTGCACCAGTTCATCTTGTCCTTATTAAGAGAGCTCACCCACATGCCTTGGTTATGAGATCATGTTGTGAACATCACTGTTAGGTCTCTATTGCACAGCCAAGGGAGGCAGTGGCTTCCCGTAGAAATCTGTGTAAAGAAGGGAGTCAAAAACACGAAATACAGTAAGTAGAGATTTGTGACACAATTCATCATTTGCCAATGAATACCTTAAAACAGAAAATTAGACACTCTGACTTGACAGATGAAGCAATGGGTGGGAAGCACAGGGAAAAAATAATCAGAATGCAAGTGGACTTGAATAAATTAAAAAAAAACCACTCAGGTAAATTCCTAACTCTAGATTATCAATTAATCTCTATCTGATTTATAAAAAGCTGCACCTAATGTGTGTGTGTGTGTGTGTGTGTGTGTGTGTGTGTATGTATTATTTTTGTTCCCAATTACACATTTACATTAGAAGAAAACACGTAACAAATACTCAAAATTTATGGAACATCTTGTCAAAGATAAGTCAGTATTTGCACAACCCAGGTTCTTAGCCAATGCCTATTACATGTAGATATTTTGAAAGACGAATTAATTAATTATCTTAGTGTTCTGGTAAGTAGAAATCTTTTACATGTGTGTATATATATATATATATATAAAATGATGCTTCAATATACTTCAGTGACTTAGGGCATATTTGATATAAAAAGTTGTATTTTGTACTTCATAAGTTCTTATCCCTTCATTATCATAAACTGGCTTATAAATTTTATAGCATATGTAAATTTCCAGTAAGTAATTATTTTTTGGCCTATTCCCTTAAATTTGTTCTAGAAGCACAGGTGTTCAGGAAAATGTACTAGGGGCTCATTTCCAGTTCTACACGTGTCCAGAATTTAGCCTAAGCTACTCCATGGTATTGCTGCCTCGACGTTCATTTCTTTGGCCAAGCAGCCTGTGGGGGCCTTAAACAGACACTAGCCCCTCATGAAAGCACATGCTCTAGATAACTGTCTACAGAGTCAAAAGTAAATTTAAGTGTCTGATATGACATCCCCAATGGCCCTTAAGAGCAACAGTCTGCCTTGCCTTCCAGGGTCTTTTCTAAGACCCCAGTGAATTTACCAAAACTCTACCTTTTTTTTGCTTTGAATTGACCAATCTGGCCTTAGCCTGAGAACTAAAAGCACTCCATGCCAGACCTTACTAAAGGCATGTGCCCCAGGTCCTATGGCTTTCTCTGCCTAGACCCTGCCTTGAGCACCCCTTTTGGAAACTTGAGGCATGCCATGTGCTTATTCCAGGACCTGTGAGTAATAAACTTCTCTACTTCATTTCCCTTGTGGTCTTTTAGAACCCAAGTTTACCATCATCACTCAGGGGCTCTACGTAACAAATGTTAAGTTAACAAAGTCATAACAGCATTCAACAAGCTTGGAAGCTGCCACTCCATTCTAACAAGTAAAAAGCTGAATAGACTTAAATATCCAAAGCTCAGCTCAGATCCATGAGAGGGGAGGTTACAGGACAAACTACTGCTCCCAATATTGGAGAGACAGACAGGCAAACACAGGGAGTCTCAGGTTATTGAAGCAGACATTCATGAACAGAAACTGCCCAGGGAACCAGTGTGTGTGTAGGAAAACCTAGCAAGAAGTATCTTTTTATTTATTTATTTATTTATTTTTAATTCATTTTTATTGTTAGACTTATTGGGGTGACATCTGTTAGCAAGGATTACATAGGTTTCAGGCATACAATTCTACAGTGCATTGTCAACATGATGTATAATCAGTTCACCACCTAATGTGACTTCTCTTTCCATCACCTTATATTTAGCTTCCCCCCCTCCTCTCCCACCCCCTCCCCTTTCTCCCCTCCCTAACCCACTCGTCCCCAAATAAACTTTACCTCCTAAGAAATTATTTTATTTTTGCAGTTGATTTTGTATTATTTCTTTGCCAGAAAATTAAGTCATTGTATGAGGTCAGACAATTAAGTTTGTGAACTTCCCACCATGTGCTTACACTGGCAGCACTATACAAACAACTCGGTAAGTTTTCATAACCTTGGTTTATCTTTGTCTCACAGATACGTGTTCATGTCAACATGTGGCGGTGTCTTGCTGAATGGTGTTCATTGTTGTTGTGCATTTTTGTGTGTTGTCATGAGAATGTTGGAGCTTGAATTAGAGCAAGGAACAAACATTGAATTTCTTATTAAACTTGGCAAGAGTGTAACTGAAATCAGGGATGTGTCAGTCCAAGTTTATGGACATAATGCCATAAAGAAAATGGCAGTATACAAATGGATTAAATGTTTTTCTGAGGGGAGAGAAAGTCTCACTGATAAATAGAGGGCAGCCAGTAATGTGCAGAACTGGAGAAAACATTGCAAAATGAATCAAATGGTGCATTAAAATCATCACTGATTGTGAGAAGCATAGCAAACCAAGTAAACACTGATAGAGAAACAGGAAAACCTTCATTGGAAATCTTGACATGACAAAGGTGTGGGTAAAAATGGTCCCAAAGGAGCTCACCAATGAACAAAAGCAAAAGAGTCGAAGTTTGCTAAGACCTGGAGAGGCAAGATGATGTTTTGGGTCATATTATCACTGGTGATGAAACATGGCTGTACTAATACCACCCTGAAAGAAAGTGTCAAAGTGCACAGTAGAAATCAGGCAATTCTCCAAGACCAAAAAAGTTCCATCAGTCCAAATCAAGAGTCAAAACAATGTTGCTATCCTTTTTTGACATCAAAGGGATTATTCATTATGAATTTGTGCCAAATGGACAGTCAACCAAATTTACTCTTTGGAAGTGCTGAAAAGCCTTCGTGAAAATGTTAGAAGGACGGATCTGAAATTGTGCCAACAACTCAAGGCTCTTGCAATCACAACAATGCATCAGCTCACATGGCACAGTCTGTGAGGGACTTTTTAGCCAGTAAACATATAAATGTACTGGAACACACTCCCTCCTCACCTGATCTGGCCCCCAGTGACTTGTTTCTTTACTTGAAGATAAAGGAAATATTGAAAGAAAGACATTTTGATGACATTCAGGACATTAAGGATAATACAAAGACAGCTCTGATAGCCATTCTAGAAAAGGAGTTCCAAAATTGCTTTGAAAGGTAGACTAGGTGCTGGCACCTGTGCATAGCTTCCAAGGGGAGTACTTCAAAGACGACGATAGTGATATTCAGCAATGAGGTATGTGGCACTTCTTCTAGGATGAGTTCCCAAACTTGTCAGATGCTGTATACAGAGGAGGTTTCTTATTGCCTTAACTGTAGGGGATATACGTTGATCATAGTGCCCAACCGGTATGACCAACTTAATTATTAGCACCCTTTTTTATAAAGGACTTCAAATTTTTTAACATGAAATAATGAATAATAGTACATAAATACTACATAAAACATTTTATCTCTGTGCATTTGTTAAGATTTGAAAATGTTCTTTAATGTGTGTATTTGGTGTTTTTATTGAACATATCTGTGATTTATTTCTCCTAATGTACAATATATACCATATCAATGAAGTACAGATTGAGAGAGCTTACAAAATGAAAATAGATTTTCTTTAACTCTCTTCTCTGAATGCATCTGTCTTCCCTGCTACACTGAGTGAGCTTTACAGACAATCAAAGCAAATAGCAAAGTAGAATCAAATTGCTGTCAAGTCTATAAATGTCTATATTCAAAGCATAAGTAAGAATCTGCCTGAAAAATTCTCAATCTGACTATAACAAACTGTTTTTCATCTCATTCAATTTTAAGTACCAAAACAATTATAATTAACTTTTAATTATCTATTCTATTTTATCATGTATCTGTTGTCTAATTACTATCAACCAAATGCAAAGAAATGTGTACAAAATTAGGGAAAAGAAGAGGATGCAATTATAATATTGGCACCTATTGACATCTCAGATGACGATCTCATGATAAACTCAAGAGTTAATATATGAGTTTAAATTTTAATTTGTTATACCTGCTTCCTTCCCCATTAATGTAAGCAAGCACAGATTATCATACAGTTTTTGAACTCAGCTTAGGTATACTCTGACTTAAAATTTCTGGGAAAAAATAATAAAGCTCTTTTAAAAACTTGTAAAGCTGCAGTGTCTTCTCTGCTACGGAAAGCTACATTAATTGACACAAACCAAAAATTAACTTAAGTATAGGAATATGAGGGTCTTAATTTATTATAATCCTTTCCTAATGAGGCAGATAGCTAGAGGTAGGATTAGATCTCTGATACAACCAATGACCAGCCCAGAACCTCCCTTTCTCCACCCAAGACTCTCCCCTATGTCCATACAATTAACTACAAGCAGGAGGAAAAAAGATACAAAAATGCCTAGCAGTCTGCTCAATATAAAGTTATAATGACCTTATTTCACTTTACCTCATTATCCCATAATGCCATACATATGCCCGGGATTTGTTAATATCATTGTAACAGATTGAATTCTGGGAAGGTACATGCAAAGTTAAGAAAAAGTTACATAATAACCTCCTGTCAATCAAAGATGCCAATTAAAAGGCCCCACACCCAGATAAGTGTAACCCCTCTCAAATGAAGACGATAAAAGCCAGAATGACCCACCAGTTGGTGCCATCGAGCCACTTGCCTGGGCCCGCTCCTATCTCTTTAAAGTGTACTTTCAATTCTAATAAACTGCTTGCTCTTTCTTTTACTACTATTTTTCCATGTCTTCCTCAATTTTTTGTTCGAGACACCAAGAACCTGGACACCGTGCTGAGGTGTTCTCACACAAAAGCAAGGAAAAAGAAAACAAATAAAAAATAACCTTCTCAGATAATTTTTAACCTCTTTTTCCACTTGCTCTTAACTGTAATGTTCCCCCTTGATGCTACCATTAGTTATTTTCTCCTTATTCTATATGCTTTCCCTCAGAAATAGGAAAGTATCATTCTCTCAACTGCATTCATTCAGTAAATAAATACAGAACATCTGTTATGGGCAAAGCATTCATATTGTGGGATACCAACTGAAATAAAATGTGTACCTACATACCCTCCCACTGACCTAGGTCCCTTCTTTGCTCCTGAGCTCCAGAATCTGACTTATAGTGGACACGGACATTACCAAATAGGTAAGTCTACTCATACCTATTTCCTTCCTCCTCATGTATTTTCAATCTTAGAGGCAGCACCACCCTTCCAACCCCTTGAGCCTAGTAATCCTCTATTTCTCTGTCCCTCAGCCCACACATCTACTCACCAAATATTACTTATCATTGTTAAAATATTCCTTGCATATATTTTTTATTCCCCATTTCAATTTCCATTCCTCATTTCTCACTTTGACTACTCCAACGGCCTACTAACTGGGATCCTTACCTCAGGTGTGGCCATCATCAAGTCTGTACTTCACACTGTGTCAAAAATTGTTTTCCTAAATGACAAAATCTAGTAATACTACATCCTTGTTATTAATAAAAATGTATAATGTCTATTGTAAAATTACACGAAGTCCAGTCATCTTAACATCTATGTGAGGCCCTTCACAACATGGCTCCAAAACATAATTCCAGTTTCAATGCTCCCTGTGTAACTTTAAATTTACTCTTTCTTACCCACTCTACCCACATGATTTTCCAAATTCACCATGTCCTTTCCTACCTCTCTCCCTCTGAATAGTCTGTTTCTCCTGCTTATTGACTCTTCTCATTCTTCGAAAGCCCAATTCTAATATCATTTTCACTTACTGTCCATGCAATTTGTACACAGTACTTAAATTCTGCACCATAGAACATTCAACTATATATTGTGAATTGCCATATATACTATACTAAGCTAAAGTATTGTCTTCTCTATTAGACTAGCATCCCCAGAAAAGCAGAATTTATGTCTTGTACATCTTGGTATTACCAATGTTTTTGGTGATGTCAAATACAAAACAGTTGTTTGTTGGATGTCTGATTCAATAAAAGAAAATACATATATAAACACACATATATTAACATTACCTATTTTTTCTAACACAGTGAATATTTATACTGATAATGTATTCTAACCTATACAATTTCAGAAAATAATAAAATAGGACCTAACCTATCACAGTCAATGAAACCACTGTGATGGAAAGTACTCAGCCAAACACAGAGGTGCTTTTCACTGCAATTCTGAAATAAAAAATCCTTTCTGTCTTAAGAAATGAAAACAAATCCTTTCATTTTCACTGCTTATGAAGAAATATTTCATTACTCACTTGTAGTGTTCTGAAAAAGAAAGCAAATAGCACACATATACTTTTTGAATAAAAATAGTTTATACAGTTTGATATAATTTCCAACTATATGGTAAAGCTTTTCTAAAGATTAAATTTCTGGGGAGTTCCCTGATGGTGCAGTGGCTTAAGGCTTCGGGACTGGCACTGTCAGCGCTGCGGCCTGGGTTCGAATCCCATCAGGGAGCTACCCACATACAAAAAGCAAAACACACACACACACACACACACACACAAGATTAAATTTCTGATTTTTTTCCCTAATAAATGGGTTTCCTTAGAAAACCAAGTTCTAAATTAGGCAAACAGTCACCAAAAAAGAGAACTGGATGTTTTTGATGGAGAAGTTTATTGAGCTACATATATAATTTTTGTTTTGCATTCTGCAAATATTTTATTGAAAGACTCTAGGCTGACAGTCTGAAATTGGAACTTCTGCCTGTTGTCTAAGCAGTTGTCTACTCCCAACAGTCCTTCCTCTAGTTTTCTAGTTGTGGAGCTTTAATGTCATATACTTGCTGAACTACCTTATGTTAATTTCATCCAAAGAAAACCTTCTTGAGGCAACAAAGCCTTCAATTACTTTCTTTCTGTTTAGGTGAACTTTATTTGGTATACTTGATGACCTCTGATTCTACAATTGTGTTGCTCTTCATTTTAGTATTCAGCTGCTCGGTGTCTTATTAGAAGCAGAAAAAGAACAATAATGTGCCATCACTCAATATATTGAGTATATACAGAACAATGCAGTTTAGCACTATAATTATAATGTCCATTTAATTTAAATTGCTTTAAAACCTTTCCCTCCATCGCTATTTACATAAATATATAATGGATAAACACAAGCTATGATTTTTTTTACCTCTGTATTCTAAGGTAAACATCAAAAGAAATTATATAGAGGCAAAGGGATTTAAGAATAAAAAAATTAAATGTTAAAAGTGAAGTGTAATGAAAAAGGATGGCTGTGAATTTGAAAGGCTTCCAAAAATAAAAGTTTGTTGAAGTAACAAGGTAAAGAAAAGTGAATGTAATATATATAGACATTTGAAAACTGATCCTTTTGCATTACCATTATGACATGTTTCCCCCAGAGGCTCAAGTTTTGGAAGTTTAGTGACTTTGGGGGTTCCCCAATCAACTAAAGAAAAACAAAAACATTTAACACTGTTAAACAGTATCTCTTTGGGTCTGTTGAGAGGATCCCTCCCTTGATAGGAAGGTATATAACATATACCAGAATAACATAATACTACATAGCCATAAATCCATTTTAAATGGCTTCTATTTGGAAATGTAATTATAGTTTGGTTAACATTTGCTTTAAATTTTTACTTACCTTTAGTTAAAAGTATAAGCATCTTCACTACTATCATAAATAATCTTAGGATATTATTGTAACCCCTAGCAGAGGCTAAAAGAAATGATTACTTAAATGCAATACTAGAAATAAGTCTTCAAATAATTCTTTCTTTTTTTTTTTTAATTCATTTTTATTGTTAGACTTATTGGGGTGACATCTGTTAGCAAGGATTACATAGGTTTCAGGCATACAATTCCACAGTGCACTGTCAACTTGATGCATAGTAAGTTCACCACCTAATGTGACCCCTCTTTCCATCCCCTTATATTTAGCTTCCCCCCCTCCTTTCCCACCCCCTCCCCTTTCTCCCCTCCCTAACCCACTCGTCCCCAAATAAACATTAAACTATCGATTGTGTCCATGGGTTATTTGTTTGTTCAGTTCTTTTTTTCTTTGCTTTCAGTTTTATATTCCGCATATGAGTGAAATCATGCAGTTCTTTGTTTTTTCTGTCTGGCTTATTTCACT
>PVJL010021692.1:0-10236 GCA_004026885.1 Lyroderma lyra | reverse complement strand
TTTCTAGAAACTTGTCCATTTCTTCTAGATTGTTAAATTTTGTGGCATAAAGTCCTTCATAATATTTTCTTGTAATCCTTTGTATTTCTGTGGTATCAGTGGTAATTTCTCCCCTTTCATTTCTAATTTTGGATATTTGTGTCCTTTCCTTTCGTCCTTTGATTAGTCTCGCCAGGGGTTTGTCAATTTTGTTGACTTTGTCAAAGAACCATCTCTTCATAATATTAATTTTTTCTATTGTCTTTCTGTTCTTTTTTTTTTTTTTAAATTCATTTTTATTGTTAGACTTATTGGGGTGACATCTGTTAGCAAGGATTACATAGGTTTCAGGCATACAATTCCACAGTGCATTGTCAACTTGATGCGTAATAAGTTCTTTAATTGGTTTAGCTCTGCTTTAATTTTTATTATTTCTTTCCTTCTGCTGACTTTGGGTTTTGTCTGCTCTTCTTTTTCGAGTTCTTTAAGATGGGATGCTAAGATGTTTGCTTGCGATTTTTCTTGTTTCTTAAGATAGGCCTGTAATGATATAAATTTCCCTCTTATTACCCCTTTCGCTGTGTCCCAATAATTCTGGTACGTTGTATTTTCATTGTCACTAGTTTCTATATATTTTTTAATCTCATCTTTTATTTGTTCTTTTATCCAGCCCTTTTTAAATAAGCTGTTGTTTAATCTCCATGTATATGTTGTTTTTTCTGCTTTCCTTTTACGGTTGATCTCCAATTTCAAAGCTTTGTGGTCTGAGAATACCCTTGGTATGATTTCGATCTTCTTGAATTTGCTGAGGCTAGTTTTGTGTCCCAGCATATGGTGTATTCTTGAGAATGTTCCATGCGCACTAGAAAAGAAGATATAGTCTCTTTTTGCTGGATGAAGTGTCCTGTAAATGTCAATGATTTCCAATTGCTGTAATGTGTTGTTTAGAGCTGTTATTTCCTTATTTATTTTCTGTTTGGATGATCTGTCCATGGCTGTTAGCGGGGTGTTTAAGTCCCCCACTATGATTGTGTATTCATCAATTTCTCCTTTCAAGTCTGTTAGTAGTTCCTTTGTATATTTTGGTGCATCCTGCTTGGGAGCATATATGTTGATTAATATCAAGTCTTCTTGTTGTTGCATTGTGTCTTTTATCATTAAGTAATGATCATCTTTTTCTTTTACTATCTTTTTTAACTTGAAGTTTATTTCATCAGATATCAGTATGGCCACTCCTGCTTTTCTCTGGTTACCATTTGCTTGGAATATTGTATCCCATCCTTTCACTCTGAGTCTTTGTTCATCCTTACAGCTGAGGTATGTTTCTTGGAGACAGCATATGGATGCATTCTGTTTTTTAATCCAGTCTGCTACTCTGTGTCTTTTTATTGGTGAGTTCAGTCCATTGACATTTAGAGTGATGATTGATATGTGAGGATTTCCTGTGGTCATTACTTATTTATATCTTTGTTTTTGCTTGTTTGTTTGTTTGTTTGTTTTTGTTTCTTTCTTGTTGTCCCAACTTTGTTCCATTTGTCCTGATGTTTTGTTTCAGGTTGAAGAGTCTCCTTCAGTATTTCTTGGAGTGCTGGCCTCGTGCTGGCAAATTCCCTCAGCTTCTGTTTGTCTGAGAAGGTCTTTATTCCATCTTTATATCTGAAAGTTAATTTTGCTGGATAATTTATGCTTGGCTGGAAGTTTCTCTCTTTTAAATTTTTGAATATTGGGTTCCACTCCCTCCTGGCTTGTAGAGTTTCTGCTGAGAAATCTGATGCCAGTCTGATGGGTTTTCCTCTAAAGGTTATAGTTCTTTTTTCCCTGGCTGCCTTGAGAATTTTCTCTTTTTCTTTAGTTTTGGACATCTTTAGTACCATGTGCCTTGGAGAAGATCTGTTGGGGTCCAGGTATCTGGGGGAACCTGTTTTCTTCTTGAAGTTGGGGTTCCAGATCATTCCATGGGTTTGGAAAATTCTCATCTATGATTTGTTTGAGTATGCTCTCTGTAGATTGTTCTGCCCCTTCTTCTATTCCTATTATCCTGATGTTGTTTTGTCTCATGGAGTCGGATATTTCTTCCAGAGTTCTTTCAATCCTTTTGGTTCTATATTCCCTCTCTTCCTCTTTCTGAGCTGTTTCCATGTTCTGGCCTTCAATATCACTAATTCTTTCCTCCATCTGGTTGGTCCTGTTTCCTATGGCAGTTATTTCATTTCTCACTTCTTTTATGGTATTATTTATTTCTCGTATTTCCGTCTCAATCTTTCTTATGTGTTGAATTTCTTTGTTAAATTGTTCTTTTTGTTCACAGAGTTCCTTTTTTATGTTATTTATCTCAGCTATGGTGTTCTGCCAATAGGTTTTCATTTCTCTCACAGCCTTTAGAATGGCTGCTCTAAATTCTCTGTCACTTAAATTCGACCCTTCCAGATGTAACAAGCTGTCTTCTGGGTTAATTTCAGGTTCTTTGTGACGAGTTTTAGTTTTTAAAGAATTCATCCTGTCCGCTGGGATCTTCCTCTTTGACATGAGGGCTTGATGTTCACTGCCCAAATTATTGCTTTTGTAGAGTCTTGTTGTAGGGCAGACACTAGGTGGCGCTGGGGGTCAAGTTTTTCAGGAGAGGGGGCTGTATGTTTCTTGTTTCTGATCTCCTACTGCGTTTGGAGGCTATGAGCATATATCCTGGGGAGAGGCCAACAAAAGGCTTTAAGCCCTTTGCTGGGGAAAATCAGTCTTTCTTCCCAGCCCTGATTCAGTCCTGGCTGTCTAAAGGCTCACACTGCTTTCAGAACTCTGGGGTGCATGAGGAAGTGCCCGCTCCATAAGTCCAAAGCTGTGGGCCTGGCCTGAGACAGCAGGGTCACCTTTGCAGCAGGCTGGGAACAGGAACTGCATCCCTGTGTAGGTCTCCATGGGGCTTAGAGCTGGGGTGTTATCTTTGCAGTTCAGAGTTCTCGCTCAGCCCTTCTACCACTCAATAGTTCTAGAGGCTGGCTCCCAAACTCCTTCCGTCCCCAGCTCCCCTGTCTCTCTCCCCTCCCCCAAACTGCGCAACTCTGAATAGTCAGCAGGGATCGCGTCTGGATCCCGCGTGGTCTGTCTCTGCTCCCTTCCCTCTCCCGGACTCGCCCCCTTCTCGCCAGCCTTCAGGTGTTTACTTGCGATTTGTGGATTTCTCAACAGCCGGTTTGTCACTCAGGGTCTTCTTCCTTGGCTCCTGGATGGCCGTTCAATTGTGTTTACTTGGAGAGGCTTTAGGAACCTCCTCTCCAGTCGCCATTTTGTCTTCTCCCCCCCTCCTCCTTGGTTTCTTGAAGATTGTTAATGAACTGACATAAGGGGCATGTGCAGACAATATAGTGTGTTTGATTCCAGTGATAGGGAAATGGGCTTTCAATCGTGGAACATTTAAATGAGTAAGGGATTGAAAATGCTCAGCTTGCTGTTTAACAGAAGCAATTAACTGATCAACTGCTTGATTTCCTTCAGCTAAAAGTCCAGGTAAGAATGTACATGCCCTAATATGAGTAATATAAAAAGGAGAAATTCTGTGTTGGACATTCTGTTGTAATTGAATAAATAACTTCCACAGTGAAGGATGAAAAGAAATTTCAAGTAATGCAGTTTCAATATTCTGTGTAACATGGACTACATAAGCAGAATCAGGTAATAAATTGAAACAATCTGGAATATCCTATAGAACAGTGATGACAGCAATTAATTCTGCTTTTTGAGAAGAAAATCCCAGGGTAAGCATACTTTCAGCTTTATATCCTGTATATCCTGTAGTGCACTGTCCAGATCTATCAGTAAACATGGAATGGGCCCCTGGAATGGGGTCAGTTTTAGTAATATTAAGCAATACCTATTGGATATTTTTTCATAAACTGTAATACTTTTATTTTAGGATAATGAATGTTGAGACATCACACAAAATCGGCCAAAGCAACCTGCGAGTTGAGATTATTTTGAAAACAATAATCTATCTCTTTTTAGTCAAAGGTAAAATAATATGAGAAGGGTTAAGGCCATTAAGTGATCAAAAACGAGATTGGCCTTTCATAATAAGCTGAGCCATGGGATCTACATAAAGGGATTTAACTATACTATTGTATAAGAATACTCATTTTATAAGGTATTTTTCTTGTATAAGTACACACATTGAAAAATGTATGGATGGAATAATAATTAATAGTAAAGGTTTGGTAGGATATCTATAACTAATTTGAGCAGAATGTATTGTTTATTCTATAATTCGAAGTTTCCTTTCAGGAGCAGGAGTAAATTGACTAGGACTACTTAAATTAGAATCTTCTTGCAGCAATGCAAAAAGATTAGATTATAAGTAGGAACTCCTATGGCTGGTTGAAGCCAATTAATATCCCATAAAAATTTCTGTAAGTCATTTCATGTTGTAATTCTATCTCTTTTTAACTGTACTTTTTGAGGTTTAACTGAAATTTTATTGATTATATGTCCTAAATAAGAAACATGTTTTCTGTTTTGAATATTTTCAGGAGCTATTTTTAATCCTGCCTGAGTTAAAGATTTTTCAAAGCAATTATAAACTTGGAGTAATTCCTGTTTTGAATCAGAAGAAGCACATAAAATATCATCCATGTGATGTATTAAATAGCATGTTGGAAATTGTTTTTAGACAAGTGCTAATGTCTTTGCTACAAAATTTGACTAATTGTAAGACTGTTTAGCCTTCCTTATCGTAATACTTTTTACTGAATTCTTTTCATATGTTATTTTTGGTTAAAGAAAGGGACTGTGTAATTGTCAAGTTTTCCAGGCAGGACGGGATTTGGCTGTGGTACACCCAGTTGAAAAAGTACACTCGGAGCTCACATAGGGTGACCATAAACAAGCGAGCCAGCCTGCCAGCCAGCCAGCAAGCCAGCCAGCCAGCAAGTTGGCCAGCAAGCAAGCAAGCTAGTTTATTGCACACCTGGGACTATATTTATGTAGTCAAACAAAAGTGGCATCTTGTCGCATCTGCTCAGTAGCAGTTGCTTGGGTTTTCATGGTTACATAAGGCAGTACATGCGCAGTAAATGTCAGCCCCAGGAAACCCTCAACCCCAGATATGGACTGATTATACCAAGGTCAAGTTTGAGCAGCGGGCCTAGCTTTAACCATTTACAGTGGGCCTGGCTGTAATTATTTACAGTGGGCTTGGCTTTAACCCTTTGGGGACTGACAGACTGAAAAGGCAAAATTTTTTCTTTATCTTCTTTAGCTAAATGTATTCTGAAGAAATGGCCTTTTAAATCAGTTACTAAGAGAGGCCAATCACTTGAAATCATAGAAGGAGATAAAAAATGAGGTTGTAAGGCACCCATAGGCTGAATTACAGCACTTGTTGCCCACAGAGTGAAGGGGGTGGAGAAGGGGAAAATCTTCCAGATGTTTAGAAGGGGCATTAGGAAGAATAATTTTTTCTTTCTTATTGTACAGAGGTTCAACCTCCACATAATTGGTTTTTTTTTTTTTCATTTTCCTCCTCATCCTCATCCTCAGTCTGTAAAAGTTCCAAGACTGATTTAATTAATATCCATGTTGGCCAACTAGTTACTAGCAAAGAAAGACTTGCACATGTAATTTTTTCAGCTTTCTTCCACCTTATCCCAGTCTCGTAACTCTAATGAACCCAAGGGAGAGAACCACGAGCAATGGTTTTCAATGACTATAATTAAACCTAGAATTCTATGTTCACTAGCTTCAGCTTCACCTGATTTAAACAATTGCCTTAATAAGCAAACATAAGGTGTTATTTCAAAGCACTACCTCTGTATCCCATAGTAAACTTGTTTAAATTCCCAAGAGCATCCCTAACTTTAGGAGACTTCCAAGGCCTCTGTTTTCAGTCAGGGTTTTGTGACATTACTCCCATTGCAATTTGCTCCAGGGATCATTCCTCCCCTTGAGCCCCACATTGGGTGCCACTTGCTGAATCCAGCTCAGCAGGGGAAAGGGCCAATTGAAGGGCACAGCACAACATAAAAAAAACACACAAGACCAAGAGCAAAAATGGGAACAGAGGATTCAAATCCTCAAGTACTATGAGCCCTGAATTTGCATTCCTCATATTATTTATTACTTGCTTAAGGAACCAGGAAATTCTCACAGTTAGAAAACAACTTTTTTTATTAGAATTGCCACATCCTTGAATGTCTTGAGATTGTGTGAGAAAGTTGTATACTCCATTCATAAACAGATGGTGCTACCAAAACAGTGTTCCAACCTGGTGGGACCCAGTGTTATTGAATTCACACCCTGTTTACTTCATGGCAACAGTTTAGCCACAGACCATCTGTCTACACCTGGGACCATGATGAGCTGCCTCAGTAAGTGGCAGTGAGACATAAGTGATGATGCAGTACCATTCTAGAGAAGAGCAGTGAATTTTTTGAAAAAGTTACAATTTTTCTTAATAAGGCAGTATGGTAAGAAACATTTTGTCATAGTATAAAACTCAATAGTTTCTAAACAACCTATACTACTCTATACTCTGGTTTGTGAATCATTTTAGTAGCAAGTAATACTTTTGCAGAAAGCTTAATTTTTAACATTAATAATGCTTAATTTAGTAAGTGTAATTGACATTTTAAAATTAATAAATATGAGACATAAAAAAATCAGTAAGATTTAATGTTAAAAATGTATATCATAGCTTGAGAAATACCCTCTACCCAGTTAAATTATACATTTGAAAGCATCTTAAATTCTTTTGAAGTCAATGTTTTTAACGTAAACTGGACTGGCTTCTCTCTAGCTTAATTCTACTCCAAAATAGTATTATTTTTCAGTTTTTATCCATTAAGAAAAATAAACAGGAATATAGAGTGCAACAACTAGACACTCATTTTACAAACAACTTCGCACCTACAGAGAACTTTTTGCAAAATACATCACTGATTTTTAGAGACAAGTGTAATTTATTTTCAGGGAAGCATCACTTCAGTTGTTCCAATAAATTTGTATCGCTTGATGCATAAAAGTAATATAGGCCATTATAAAAATTAAAATATTTTAAATTACGTAGATTTTAGAATGAGTCAAATCTTCATACAACAGTTAAGCATTGAGCACTTTTTTTTTAGTTGAAGATCCTCAGAGATTTCTGTGGACATGTACAAAGAAAGAAGAACTGGCAAATAACTCATGACTATGACAACCAGTGCATGCTCTGGAATGTGTCTCTGAATTTTTTTCCAAGGCACTGGCTGCAGCAACCTTAATATGATCTTCTGGTTTCTCTGACAGGCAGACTGACAACTGGGACACACTCTTCAGCATTAATCATAGAAGAAAGTGATAGGAACATAGAGCAGGATAAGAGTTGTCCATGTCTCTCAAACATTAGAAGAAATCACTTTGTCCCAGATGTTCTTCAATAAATGCGAACATCACAGAAGCTGTCACTTTTCAAGTCAATAAAATGACTACCATGAATTGACCTTAATTACTTATAACAATCTAACTAAATGAAGACTATCTCTGGTAGCCTTTCCTCCTCAAATACAGAGGAAGTGAAGCAAACAACAGATACTGCAGACAAGTATCTCAGCAAAATGAGATTCCACTTTCACAAATTAAAAATGCTTAGGATTCACTCTTTCACTACTTTTATTCATAAAGCTAATTCAGAATTTTTTAAATTGCCTTTTCACTAAGTATATCAGATCTGAGAATCAAAAAGTTACTAGAAAATCAAATGAATAATATGAATAACAATTCCATTTCCATTTAAGTAACTTTTAAATGAAATATATTTCCAAAAAACGCTTCTTGAAATAATAAGTAAATTTCTATTAATTTTGGTCAACTTTTAAATGATAGGTTAGCCCATTTTAACATGATTAAAGATCCAAGTAGAAATGATTACTTTTTAAACACAGGTAGCATGTGCTTATATTTTGCACATTAGGCTTCAATTTTATCTAAATAATCAAAACAGAATTAACTAAAGATTCTCAATTACATCACAGTTTACACATCCATGAAAGAATTCAATAGCCAAAACGTACTAAAAATTTTTTTCAACTCCTGTTTTCAATTATTCTGAAAGTATCACTGAAACTAGAATCACTGGGTCATATGGTAATTATGGTTAACTTACAAAGGAAGAGTCAAGCTGTCCCAAAGCAGCTGCACCATTTCACACTTCTACCAGTAAGGTATGAGATGTACAATTTCTCCACACATTCATTAACACTAGTTATTTTTCCTTTTATTATGCTCATGATAGTAAGTAAAGTGTTATCTCATTGTAGTTTTGATTTGCATTTTAATGTGACAAATCTTTTCATGCTTCTTGGCCACGTGTTCATGTTCTTTGGAAAAATGTCTATTCAATTTCTTTGCCCATTTTTCATTGTAATTTTTGTCCTTTAGTTACACAAATAGGAATTTAATTTTAAAGATATGTCAAGAAACATGTATTATGAGGTTATGATAAACTAGTAGAATAGAAAACACATTCCAAGACCCCACCTGTAGGAAGATCCTTAATTATTGCTAGGTGGCACTGTACAGAAACAGAGTGAAACCAGATAAAAGGTGGAAACAAATTAGGGAACATCTAGATGACCCTTAAAAGGGCTCATATACATACCTACTTAGTTATGATGCTTTACCATACCTTCCATTGCACACATTTTATTTTTTTTGGATGCTTCTCTCTTTCTTGCTTCAAAGTTCTCTTACAATGGCCATTAACCAGATTTCACCTGTATATACGTATTGTTAAAATTTTTTGTTTGTTTGTCTCAGGCTTCATGTACCATTCTAAAACTGATCCTTTAATTTTAATATGTCCAGTACACAGAAAGAATGCTTTATGCATAACTCCATTAAAATTTTTAATCTGTTCTCTCTTTATATTAATAGTAATTGAGAAAAGCTGCATATCAATTCCAAATTAAAATACCCTAAATATATTAAAGTGTGCAAATAAAAACAAATTGAAGGTGTTTCATCATTCAATAATTCTAATGCCTACAAGACTGCAACTGTACTCAAACTATCAAATTATATACAACCCAAAACAACATAAAAAACATACAATGTATTTAATAAAATAATCTTACATTCTGTTCTTCCAGTGAAGAAACAATCTGTGGATGAATGTTGCCCTTCACCATGACTTCTGCTATATCATCATGACAATTAGCCAGTCTCTCAAGAACCATAACAGAAATCTGTTGAATTATTGAAACCACTTCTAGAAGAACATGCCTCAGCAAAGGCATTACACTTGAG
Organism: Lyroderma lyra; assembly: GCA_004026885.1. NCBI lineage: Eukaryota > Metazoa > Chordata > Mammalia > Chiroptera > Megadermatidae > Lyroderma > Lyroderma lyra. The sequence goes on along the minus strand of PVJL010021692.1, from coordinate 987 downwards.
TTAGATTATGAAAGAACAGAAACAGCAATTAAACAGCAACTATTCAGCATACATGCAGTGAAAAATGTATGACAAAGAATCAGCAAACACAAAATGTCATTAACTACTAACAACTAACAGGATATTCAGAAGCCTATAGCTGATCAAGATACATGGTAACACAGCCTCTAATTATCAAAGAAGATGCATAGCAGGAAAATTAGAAAGGGTTAGGTAAGAGTTTATGTTTCTGATTTGGCAAATCCTGGCTATGTGACTTGATAGGGCTGTTATGAGGGATGTAGAGAGAGGTTGTGAAGCACATAGCACAATGCCCAGAACATAAAACAGGGCTGTTGCTTTTTTTCAGCCTTTCCAAATCTTAGCTTTCAGGGCTCAGTTCAGATCCTTTCACCTAAATGAAGTCTTCTACTTGTGTGTGTGTGTGTGTGTGTGTGTGTGTGTGTGTGTGTGTTTTCTGATACCAACTGCTGGGCCTTTTCTCTCATTTTAAATGAGCTTTGAGTTTATTACAGAAATATACTCAGGACCTCACTGAGAGCTAGGTGAGATAAAAAGAACATTTGACTAGGACCTCTCATTCAGATAGGGCTGCAAATGTTGTCTTTTGTGGTGTGTAATGAATACATTTTTGCTCAAATTTGTGAGGGAAAAATTAGTATGTGCATTACACATGTGTAGTACTAATTCTGTACCTATATAATCATTTGAATTTTTCTTTTTTTTTTTTTTTAATTCATTTTTATTGTTAGACTTATTGGGGTGACATCTGTTAGCCAGGACCACACAGGTTTCAGGCACACAATTCCACAGTGCATTGTCAACTTGATGCATAATAAGTTCACCACCTAATGTGACCCCTCTTTCCATCCCCTTATATTTAGCTTCCCCCCCTCCTCTCCCACCCCCTCCCCTTTCTCCCCTCCCTAACCCACTCGTCCCCAAATAAACATTAAACTATCGATTGTGTCCATGGGTTATTTGTTT
>PVJL010021691.1:0-10235 GCA_004026885.1 Lyroderma lyra | reverse complement strand
TTAAAAGTATAACCTCACATTTGGAATCTCGTGTCAAAGTTAGGGTGAGTACTTTGATGGTCATACTTGTCAAGACTGTGGAAAAATGACCCTGTATGTAATATTGAAACACTAGGCCTGAAGAGATGGCCAGGGTTATGGTTAGCGGAACGGTGAGAGTTGGATCAATTAGAGAGATACCGTTACGTTCGGAATCGCGTTTCAAATTTAGAGTGAGTACTAGGGCAAACAGAACTTTGAATAGAATAGAAGTGTTAAATTAAACAAGTGCTTTGAATTATCACTTTCACTAAAGGAGAATCGTTTATGTGAGTGGTATCTATCATTTCCGATTCCCTGGGCCACATTGGAAATACAATCCTCTTGGGTAACACATAAATTACACTAATAATAACAATAGCTCATAACACATAACAAAAAAAACCACATATTGTTACCCTTTAAGTATTTGTATTGGGCTACATTCAAAGCCATCCTGGGCCACAGGTTGGTCAGGCTTTCCTTATATAAATCTCATTGGATATTTTACTTCTAAAACATTGGAGAAAATTTTTAAAATTCATTTTTATTGTTAGACTTATTGGTGTGACATCTGTTAGCAAGAATACATAGGTTTCATGCATACAATTCTACAGTGCATTGTCAACTCATTTTACAATAAGTTCACCACCCAGTGTGAGTTCTCTTTCCAACACCTTATAATTAAATTCCACTCCGTCCTCCCACACCCTGTCCCCTTTTTCCCCTTCCTAACCCACTCATTCCCAAATAAACATTGAACTATTGATTATGTCCATGGGTTGTTTGTTTGTTCATTTCTTATCTTTTTGTTCCTTTCAGTTCTATATTCCGAATATGAGTGAAGTCATACAGTTCTTTGTTTTTTCCATCTGACCTATTTCACTTAGTATGATGATCTTCAGGATCATTCGTTTTGATTCAAATGAAACTATTTCATCTTTTCTTAATGCTGAGTAATATTCCATTGTGTATATGTACCACAGCTTCTTTATCCAGTCATCTGTCACAGGGCACTTTGTTTGTTTCCATGTTATGTCCATTGTGAACAGTGCTGCAATGAACGTTGGGCAACATAAGTCTTTGTGGACAAAGGTTTTCAGGTTTTTTGTGTAGACCCCCAGGAGGCGGATTGCTGGGTCTAATGGGAACTGCATTCCCAGTTTTCTGAGGAAACTCCACACTGCTTTCCACATTGGTTGTACTAGTTTTCATTCCAACAGCACTGTACCGGAGTCCCTCTTTCTCCTCGTCCTCTCCAGGTCTTATTATTTCTATGCTTGTTGATAATAGCCATTCTATCAGGTGTGAGGTGATAAGTCATTGTGATATTGATTTTCATTTCCTTGATAGCTAATGAGGTTGAGCATTTTTTCATTTGTCTGCCGGCCATTTGTACTTCTCCGTGGGAGAAGTGCCTGTTTAGTTCTTCTTCCCAGTTTATAATTGTGTTGTTTGTTTTTTTGTTATTAAGCCTTATTAGTTCTTTATGTATTTTAGATATTAGACCCTTATCTGATGCGTTATTTCCAAATACATTCTCCCATTCAGTTGGCTGTCTCTTTGCCTTGTTGATGATTTCTTTTCCTGTGCAGAATCTTCTTAGTTTGATAAAATCCCATTCATTTATATTTTCATTTATTTTTGCATTTCAGGAAGTCTTCCTGGAGTCCTAAGTCTATAAGTTTACAACCAATGTTTCCTTCTATACACTTGATTGTTGCAGGTCTGATATTAAGTTTTTTAATCCATTTTGAGTTAATTTCTGTATATGGAGAGAGTTCTCAGCTCAAGTTAATTTTTTGCATATATTATTCCAGATTTCCCAGCACCACCTACTAAAGAGGCTGTATTTTCCTCATTGTATGTTTTTTGCTCCTTTATCGAAAATTATTTGTCCATAAATGTGTGGGTTTATTTCTGGGTTTTCAGTGCTATTCCATTGGTCTATATTTCTGGTCTTCTACCAGTACCAAGCTGTTTTGACTCTTGATGCTTTGTAATATTAATTGAAGTCAGGGAATGTAATGCCACCAGCCTTATTCGTTTCTGTAGTATTTCTTTGGCAATTCAAGGTCATTTATGTTTCCATATAAATTTACTAATTCTTTTATCTATTTCATGAAATTATGATTGTGGGATTTAATGGGTATTGCATTAAATATGTAGATTGCTTTAGGAGAATTCCATTTTAACAATGTTAAATTTTCCTATCCATGAACAGGGGTTATTTTTCCACCTCTTAAAGTCTGTTTCAATTTCTTTCAAAAGTCTCTTACACTTTTCTGTGTATAAGTGTGAAACTCTCTTCATTAACTGAAACCTCAGATATTTCATTCATTTTGTTTTGATAGCAAAGGGAATTGAATCCCTCATTTCTTTTTCTGGGGATTTGTTGTTGTATATAGGAATGCTATTGATTTTTTTACATTTATTTTGTATCCTGCGAATTTACTATATTCATTTATTGCTTCTAATTGTTTCCTGGTAGAATCTTTGGAATATTTTATATTAGGCGTCATGTCATCGGCAAATAGTGACAATGTGACCTCTTCTTTCCAAATTTAGATACCTTTGATTCCTTTCTCTTGCCTGATTGCTGTGGCTAGAATTTCCATTACTCTATTCAATAACAGTGGTGACAGGGGGCATCCCTGTCCTGTTCCTGATTTTAAGGAATAGCCTTCAGCTTTTCCCCACTGAGTATTCTGTTAGCCGAGGCCTTGTCATATATGGCCTTTATTATGTTGAGATGCTTTCCTTCTATACCGATTTTATTTTGTGTTTTGACCACATAAATGGATGCTGTATCTTGTTGAAAGCTTTTTCTGCATCAATGGAAAATGGTCATACGTCCTTTATCTTTGATTTTGTTTATGTGGTGTATCACATAGATTGATTTTCGTATGTTGACCCATTCTTGTGCTCCTGGGATGAATACCACTTGATCTTGAGGTATGATCTTTTTGATGCATCGCTATATTCTGTTTGCTATTATTTTGTTTAGAATTTTTTCATCTTTGTTCATCAGAGATGCTGGCCTATAGTTTTCTTTCTTTTTATTGTCTTTGCCAGGCTTTGGTATTAGAGGAATGTTGACCTCATAGAACGAGTTAGGAATTAGAGCTTCTTCTTCAATTTCTTGGAGGAGTCTGAGTAGGATAGGTGATTATTATTCTTTGAATGCTTGGTAAAACTCACTGGTGAAACGTTCTGGTCTATGGCTTTTGCCTTTAGGGAGATTATGGATAGTCTTTTTAATCTCTTCACTATGAATTGGTCTATTTAGATTATGGAGATCTTCTTGGTTCAATCTAGGTAAGCTATAAGGTTCTAGAAACTTGTCCATTTCTTATAGGTTGTTAAATTCAGTGGCATAAAGTTCTTCAGAAGATTTTCTTATAATCTTATGTATTTCTGTGGTATCCGTGGTAATTTCTCCCCTTTCATTTCTAATTTTGGATATACATGTCCTTTTTTTCATCCTTTGATTAGTCTCGCCAAGGTCTTGTCAATTTTGTTGACTTTCTCAAAGAACCAGCTCTTTGTAATATTCATTTTTTCTATTGTCCTCCCGTTCTCTAATTGGTATAGCTCTGCTTTAATTTTTATTATTTCCTTTCTTCTGTTGACTTTGGGATTTGTGCTCTTCTATTTCTACTTCTTTAAGATGGTATGTTAAGTGGTTTCCTTGTGATTTTTCTTGTTTCTTAAGACAGGCCTGTATTGATATAAATTTCCCTCTTATCACTGCTTTCGCTGTGTCCCAATAATTCAGGTATGTTGTATTTTCATTGTCAGTAATTTGTATATATTTTTAAATCTCATCTTTTATTGTTCTTTTATCCATCCTTTTTAAATGAGCTGTTCTTAATCTCCATGTACATGTGTTTTTTTCTGCTTTCCTTCTACAGTTGATCTCCAATTTGAAAGCATGGTGGTCTGAGGATACACATGGTATAATTTCAATCATCTTGAATTTTGTGTCCCAGCATGTGGGATATCTTTGATAATATTCCATGTTCACTACAAAAGAACGAATAGTCTCCCTTTGCTGGATGAAGTGTACCGCCAATATCAATTATGGCCAATTGATGTAATATGTCATTCAGTGTTGATGTTTCTTTATTTATTTTCTGTTTGGTTGATCTGTCCATGGCTGTTACTGCAGTGTTTATGTCTCCCACAATGATTGTGTATTCATCAGTTTCTCCTTTCAAATCTCTTAGTAGTTTTCTTGTCTATTTTTGTGTATCCTTCTTAGGAGCATATATATTCATTCATCTCAAGTATAATTGTTGCTGTATTGTGCCTTTTATCATTATGTAATGTCTGTCCTTTTCTTTTACTATCACTTTTAACCTGACGTTTATTTTATTAGGTATAAGTATGGCAACTCCTGCTTTTCTCTGGTCACCATTTGGTTGAAGTATTGTTTCCCATCCTTTCACTATGAGTCTGTGTTTGTTCTAATGGCTGATGTGGGTTTCTTGGAGAGAGCACATAGATAGATTCTGGTTTTTAATACAATCTGACAGTGTGTGTCTTTCTATTGGTGAGTTCGGTCCGTTAACATTTAGAGTGATGATTGATATACGAGGATTTCCTGTGACCATTACTTATTTTTTTGTTTGATTTGTTTTATTTTTTTTCATTCCTTTTTCCCAACTTTTTTTTCCATTTTTCCTGATGTTTTGTTTAGGTCGAAGAGACTTTTTCAGTATTTCTTGGAGAGCTGGCCTTGTCTTGGCAAATTCTCTCAGCTTGTGTGTGTCTGAGAAGGTCTTTATTCCACCTTCATATCTGAAAAATAATTTTGCTGGACAAATTATTCTTGGCTTTAAGTTGATCTCTTTTCAGTTTTTGTATATTTGATTCCACCCTCTTCTGGCTTGCTGCATTTCTGCTGAGAAACAGGATGCCATCCTGATGGGTTTTCCTCTAAAATTTATAGTTCTATTTTCCTGGCTGCCTTGAGAATTGTCTCTTTCTGTTTAGTTTTGGATATCTTTAGTAACATGTGTCTTGGAGAAGATCTGTCAGAATCCAGGTTTCCAGGGGACCTGTTTTCTTTTTCTACTTGTGGTTCCATGACTTTCTCTAGGTTTCGAAAGTTCTCATCTAGTATTTGTTTGAGTGTGCTCTCTGTAGAATGCTCTACCCATTCTTCGATTTCTATTATCCTGATCTTGTTTTGTCTCATGGAGTCAGATACTTCTTGCAGAATTTTTTCAATCTTTTTGCTTCTATATTCCCTTTCTTCCTGTTCCTTAGCTGTTTCCATGTTCTGATTTTCAATATCAATAATTATTTCCTCCATGTGGTTGGCCCTGTTTCCTATGGCAGTATTAATTTCTCACTTCTTTTAATGTCCTATTTATCTCTCACATTTCTATCTCAATCTTCCTTAGGGTTTGAATTTCATTGTTAATTTCTTCCTTTTGTTCATGGAGTTTTTATTTATGTCATTCATCTCCTTATTTATGTTGTTTAAATTAGTCATGGTGCTCTGCCAGTATGTTTTCATTTCTCTCAGAGCCTTTAGAATGGCTACTTGAAGTTCTCTGTCACTTATGCCAGAAAATTCTAGATCCAAGAGGCTGTCTTTATACATTTCCTGATCTGTTGGAGGAGTTTTTGTTTTGAGGAATTCATCCTGTATCCTGGGTTCTTCCTCATTGACATGAGTGCGTTATATTCAGTGGTAGTGCACGAAAGCCCACATTGATACTTTTGTGTAGTCTTGGTTAGGGCAGACACAAGGTGGCACTGCGGGGGGCAAGTTTTCTGACAGAGGGTTTGTCTATTTCTTATTTCTGGTCTCCTGCTGCATTTGCAGTCAGTGCATCTGTCATGGTCCCTTCACTTCCTGCATTTTGTTGGTTGGGAAGGCTGTAGGAAAGTTAATATGCCATGAAAAGGCACACCGGCACAACTCTTCCTTCTGCTGTCTGCTGGGGTAGCTGTTTGATGCGTGCCAAGGCTGCTCCTGCTGGCTGGGGCGAATGGTATAAAAACCGCCTTTCTTTCCAGGCCTGCTCCAGCGACCAAGTGTTGGGGCAAAGTCTGTGGACTGAAACTAATTTTAGGAGCCAGGGTCATGCGAGCAGGAATGCACACAAGACCGACGGTGTTGTTTTGTCCCCACGGTAGAAAGGGAGCCAGTTTTTGTATTCAGTGGGCAGTATGGCAACTGTAGCCCCGTGCAGGGGACGCAGGAGCAGCGCCAGCAGCAGGTCAACCTTCACAGCGGGTAGGAAAGGAAGCCGCAGCCTAGTGCAGGGGTCGTGCGCTGTTAGCTTGGCAGCCGGCTAACCTCCGCAGTCGGCCGCAAACAGGAACTGTGGGCTGCGACCAGGAACTCCAGGTCTGCACAGGAACCGTGCGTGCCTGCGTTGTTTTTCCCAAGAGAGCCTTGTGACACAATGTCGTCTGTGAAGTTCAGAGACCTTGCTCTGCCCTGCTAACACTCAAAGTTACAGAGGCTGGCTCCCAAGTTCTGTCTCCAAATCGCCGCTCCAAATTCCAGCTCTCCAGCCCAGCTCCTCAATGACTCCCACTCTTCTGTCCCATTGCTAGGACTATTCCTCTTGTCTCCTCTTCTCCTCTCCCCCTACCATGCACTGCACTGCTCCTGAATGGTCACCACCGATCGGGTCCTGTTACGATCTGTATTTGATTCCTCCCCGCTCTCCGACTCCACCCCTTCTCTCTAACCTTCAGGTGTTTACATGCAATACGTGGACTTCTCAGCTGCTCTTTTTATCACTCAGAGTCGTCTTTCTTGGAACCTAAGAGCCTTTCAATTGTGTTTTCTGGGAGAGACTTTAGGGACCTCCTATCCAGTCACCACCTTGCCCTCCAAACTCCAAGCATTGAAGAGAATTTTATGAAAATCAACAAAAATAAAAGGTTATATTTTTTATGTGGAACCAGCAACCGTTAGTCATGTAATGTCTTCTCTTCTGGTTATTGGATGCCCCTGAATAGTGACAGAATGTGAAAAGTACATGAGGGATCTGAAAATCCAACTTGGAAAGTTTTATTCAAAGAGAGAAATATGGGCATGTCAGATTAATATACTAGGGTCCAAGGCACACAGTTGCCCTGAACTTTGGGTTAGCTCTTCTTTCACAGAAAATATTCAGGCAGATTCTTCCATATCAACATGTGGTCCCCTGTAAAAAATCACAGGTAGAATCGGGCCACAGTAAACTTTACCTTGCAGCTAGCCAAGCTCAGGTAAGCTCGTTTTCCGAGATCAGGCTCACTGTAGACAGAGCAGTAGCCATATGAATTATTTTATTTGTAGCAAACTAAGCTCAGCTAAACTTGGTTCCTCCTAGCCCCCTCAGTTTATTTGTATTAATTCTATTGCTGTCTAATCACTATCATCTGCCCAAATTCACAGTTCCTACTGGAGACCATGTGGGACACATAAAAACAATCACTATGCTGGATTTCATTTAACATCTAACTTTATTTCAACTTTCAAATTGAATTAAAACCTGCCACTATTACTGTGAATAATCAAATTTCAATAAAATAGGTGTGTCATCTTTCAACATTTTCCTAAGAAAAAGCAAAAGAATCATCAAGATTTACCAAAAAGCAGAGGACTAACAGAACTTTGAGTAGAATAGAAGTGTTAAGTTAAGCAATTGTTTTGAATGATCACTTTCACTAAAGGTCAATCGGTTATGTGAGTGGAATCTAACACTTTGGCTTCTCTGGGCTACATTGCAAATAGCATTCTCGTGGGTAACACATAAAATACAGTAGTACTAACAATAGCTCATAAGATATAACAAAAAATGACACAATTTCGTACAACCACTGTTAAAGGCAGTATGGAGTTTCCTCAGAAAACTAGGAATGGAGTTCCCACTTGACCCAGCAATCCGTCTCCTGGGGTTCTACCCAAAAAACCTGAAACCTTTGTCCACAAAGACTTATGTCCCCCAATGTTCATTGTAGCCCTGTTCACAGTGGACATAACATGGAAAAAAACAAAGTGCCCTGGGACTGATGACTGGATAAAGAAACTGAGGTACATATACGCAATTATTGCTCAGCTATAAGAAAAGATGAAATAGTGTCATTTGCAACAAAATGAATGAATCTGAAGATCAACATATTTAGTGAAATATGTCAGACGGAAAAAACAAAGAACTGTATGATTTCACTCATATGCAGAATATAAAACTGTAAGGAACAAAAAGATAAGAAATGAACAAACAAACAAACAACACATGGACATAATCAATAGTTCAATGTTTATTTGGGAATGAGTGGGTTAGGGAGGGGAAAAAGGGGAGGGGTGTGGGAGGATGATGGGGAAGCTAATTTTAAGGTGATGGAAAGAGAACTCACACTGTGTGGTGAACTTATTATACAATAAGTTGACAATGCACTGTAGAATTTTATGCATGAAACCTATGTTATCCTTTCTAACAAATGTCACCGCAATAAGTCTAACAATAAAAATGAATTTTAAAACTTTTCTCCAATGTTTTAGAAGTAAAATATCCAACAAGCTTCCTATAAGGCAGGCCTGACCAACCTGTGGCCCAGGATGGCTTTGAATGTAGCCCAATACAAATACTTAAAATATAACAAGTTGTGTCATTTTTTGTTGTAGCTTATGAGCTATTGTTAGTACTACTGTATTTTATGTGTTACCCAAGAGAATTCTATTTGCAATGTGGCCCAGAGATGCCAAAGTGTTAGATACCACTCACATAAAGGATTGTCTTTAGTGAAAGTGATAATTCAAATCACTTGCATAACGTAACACTTCTATTCTACTCAATGTTCTGTTAGTCCTCTGCTTTTTGGTAAATCTTGATGATTCTTTTGCTTTTTCTTAGGAAAATGCTGAAAGATGACACACATATTTTATTGAAATTTGATTCATCACAGTAATAGTGCCAGGTTTGAATTGAATTTGAAAGTTGAAATAAAGGCAGATGTTAAATGAAATCCAGCATAGTGATTGTTTTATGTGTCCCACATGTTCTCAAGAAGGAACTGTGTATTTGGGCAGATGATAGTGATTAGACAAAAAAGAGTTAATACAAATAAACTTGAGGGGGCTAGCAGAAACCAAGTTTAGCTGAGCTTAGTTAGCTACGAATAAAAGAACTCAGATGGCTACTGCGCTGTCTAGAGTGAGCCTGATCTCGGAAAACGAGGTTACCTGAGCTTGGCTAGCTGCAAGGAAAAGTTTATTGTAGCCCAAATCTACCGGTGATTTCTTACAGGTGACCACATCTTGATATTGAAGAATCTGCCTGTAAATTTTCTGTATAAGAAGAGGTAAAACAAAGTTCAGGGCAACTGTGTGCCTTGGATCTGTTACATTAATCTGACATGCCCATATTTCTCTCTTTGAATAAATCGTTCCAAGTTGGATTTTCAGATCCCTCATGTACTTTTCACATTCTGTCAATATTCAGGGGCATCCAATAACCAGAAGAGAAGACATTACATGACTAAAGGTTGCTGGTTCCACATATTAAATATAAACTTTTATTTTTGTTGATGTTCATAAAATTTTCTTCAATTCTTGGAATTTGGATGGCAAGATGGTGACTGGATAGGAGGTCCCTAAATTCTCTCCCAGAAAACACATTTGAAAGGTCCACAGGATCCAAGAAAGAGGACTCTGAGTCAAAACAACATTGTCAGTCTTGTGTGCATGCCTGTTCGCATGACCATGGCTCCTAAAATTAGTTTCAATCCACAGACTCTGTGCCAACACTTGGTGGCTGGAGCAGGCCTGGAAAGAAAGGCGGTTTTTATAGCATTCGACCCAGCCGGCAGGAGCAACCTCGGCCCGCACCACCCAGCTTCCCCAGGAGAGGGCAGAAAGAGGAATTGTGCCAGTGTGCCTTTCCTTGGCATCCTACCTTTTCTACAGCCTCCCCAACCAACAAAATGCAGGAAGTGAAAGGACCATGACAGATGCACACTGACTCCATAAGTAGCAGAAGACCAGAAATAAGAAATAGACAACACCTCTCTCCTAAATCTTGCCCCCCGCAGTGCCACCTTGTGTCTGCTCTACACCAAGACTCCACAAAAGTACCAATCTGGGCTTTCGTGCACTACTGAACATAACACACGCATGTCCATGAGGAAGAACCCAGCATACAGAATGAATTCTATAAAACTAAAACTCCTCCAAAAGATCAGGAAATTTAACAAGACAGCCT
>PVJL010021690.1:0-10238 GCA_004026885.1 Lyroderma lyra | reverse complement strand
TCCCCCTACAAAGAGACTGAAGGTGACCACGCTGTGCCCGCAACAGCTTTTCTCCCTGTCACCGAGGGCTGGGTTCCAGCCACCATCTTGTTGGGGGTCCGTGGAATACAAATTGGTTCCCTAATTAATGGATTGTGGTAGAGTCCCATGAAAACTCTCACAGTGAAGAAATGGGTGCCTGTTTATTGAATGACTGGCCATTTTTCTGTAGTTGTCACCTCTTGCTGCTATCAGTGCGTTCCGTTCAGCTGCTCACCAGATGAGCCCTCCTACTGCAGCTTTTGCAGGGCAGGGCCTGCGTCTCCTTGTATAAGCTGCGTGGGCTTTGTGGCAGCTGCTTGCCACTCAGAGGTCATTCTGGTTCACTTAAGTGGGTGGAACTCGATGGCAAGTGAACACTCTTAAATCCAGCCCCCATCCCCGCTGCTGGCCCGGCCCGCCCTGCTCCTCTGCCTGGCTGGGGCCAGAGGGGTCTGCGCACGCTCCGGCGGCCTGCTCCCACGGACGTCCCTGCTCTCAGACTCTGCCCTGCGCAGGGGTCCCTGTGTCCCTCACCCTCATCCCTTCCACCTCCCACCTCTCCCCGCTGCCCGGCCTGTTAGTGTCTGACTGCTCTTGGGAACATGCCTGGGTTGTGCTCCTCTAGGGCCTCTGCATAGGGGCCCTTCTGCTTGGACGTCTCCCCAGGGAAAGCTGCCGGCTGGCCTCCACCCTTCTGTCGGTCTCTGTCCAAGAGGTCACTCCCCAGAGGCCTTCCACAACCTTCCTGAGTAGAACACATCCCTACGGTCTTTCTGCCTCCCTGTTGTCCTCTACTTTTTCTCAGCCCTTCTCACCACCAGAACCCCTAGTGTAGATTTGCATGTGTGTGTATGTGTGTGTGTGCATGCATGTGCATGTGTGCGTGTGTGTGTGTGTGCATGTGCAAGTGTGCATGCCCGTGGGTGGGGGTGGGTGTGCGGGGTATGGGTGTGTGCTGGCCATCTCCCCCACCACACTGCAGGCTCCGTGCGGGCAGTGCTGTTGTCTTTCCCTGTTCACCGGTGTGTCGCCAGGACCTGGGACAGTGCCTGGCCCATGTCAGGTGCTCAGATAATATTTACTGAAAGAATAAACAGAAGGATGAGTATCTGATAGGGGTGTTGAGAGGACGGAATAAGACCACAGTCCAGTAACAACAGGTAGCACTCACTGAACTCCCATGGGGCTGGCACTATTCTAAACCCTCTCTAGGTATTATCCTGTGTCTTCCTCAGAGATCTACAGGCAGGTGGCATCATGATCCTTTTATAAATGAGTTACTGAAGCACCAAGGGGCTAAGTCACTTCCCAAGGAAGGGTTAACCCTTTCACTGCATTTAGTTGACTTCAAGTTGTTTTTTTTCAACATGTGTCAAAAAGCCACAAAAAATAAAAAGTTGATATTTTGACTATTTTATGCATTTAATAATAACATTTTGAGCTGCTTTGTATATAAATGATGTTATTTTTATTTTAAATTTTTGTTATATGGTAATAAATTTACCATTACATTGAATTTTAGCAAAAAATACTCAAAACATACTATGTGGCATCAATTAGATTTAAGTATAGATAAATTATAATCTAATGGCATTGATGACATAAAATATTTATTACAAAAGGTTGCACAATATGGCATACAAAACATCTTTGTTGTTGATAGTGCAAACCACAGGAAAACTTATTTAAAAATCTTGTAAATGGAGAAAAGTCCTTGAAACAGTTTCCCACTGAATCACAACTTTACAATAATTACAGTATTTATATTCTTAAGTAAATACAGTTAAAGTGGCACATTTTATCAAAATAAATGATCACATTAAAGTATAAAAATTTCCTATTGTCATTCATTCTTGAAAAAGGCAAAAAATACACATATAGTAGAGGAAAAAGTGTTTTTGAGCTCGTGGGGTATACTCGCACACCGCGGTCAGCGGACGGAAACATTCATTCTGCTGATCCGGGCGTCGCAGCCGAGGGGTCAACCCTGAACGCGCAGTGCTGCCAGCACACCCGCTGGGTTAGCCCACTTCCAAGAGGACAGGACGAGGGAGGAATGGAGCTCCTATGCCTGGTTTACCCTCACAAACTCAGACTGCCCTGAGAGGGGGCAAGTCAGAAGGTGATGGGAGGCGGGGCTGGAGGACTCTGAGGCAGTCTCTCCCCATAAGCTGAGTCAGGGTGGGCTGAGCTCTCCCGGCCAGCTCTAAATGGGGATCCAACTGGGACATCTTAAAACATTGTTTTCAGTGATTATAGACACAAAACTGTATTATAAACATTATACGTGCTAACAGACTCGATCTTAATTGCTCCCACCACAAGAAGAAATGATAATTATGTGACATAAGAGCAGTGTTAGCTGCAATGGCAATCCTATTGCAATGTATATGAGTCAAATCGATACACTGTGCACCTGAAACTTACGCAATGTTATATGTCAGGTATATCTCAATTTTTAAAAATCCCTTTCAACCCTGTAATTGTAGGCAAAGGCCGGCAAGTATAACTTCCCAGACTAGGTGAGAGCCCTTTGTACATGCTTATAGTGCCCTGTAATTCTCCTTCATAAACCCCATCAGAATAATAATTATGTGGTTGTCTTTGATTGTCTGTTTAGTGTCTGTACCCCTGTAGGACTATAAGGCCCAAGAAGGCAGGAACCAGGTCTTACTGCTGAATCCCCAGCATCAGCTCAGGGCCTGACCCCCGGTGACAGCAGGAGGGAAGGCAGAGGTAGAAGAATCAGGGCTGGACTCAAGTGAGAGTGGTGTTAATGACCTCTAGGATCCCTGCTAGTCAGAGGCTCCACAGTTCTGTAAGGGCCCAGCCATCAGGCAAGTTGCACCTTTTGGAGGCCTGTGGAGGGAGGCCCGGGTGCTGAGGGGTCACTGACTTCTCTCTTGCAGCCTGCCTACAGCATCGGAGCTGTGACGCCTGCATGTCCTCCGACCTGACCTTCAACTGCAGCTGGTGCCATGTCCTCCAGAGGTTTGTGCCCAGACTGACCCTCTGGTTCCCGCAAGCAGGCGGTGGGAGAGGGGCCAAGCGTAACACAGCTCTACTCCTGGCCTCAGGCCTCATTGCCAGCATGAGGGCTAGTCCACTCTGACCCCTAGGACAAGAATGTCACAGAAGTGAGTTTCTCCTGAGGCTTCTGACGGATCGCAGTGACTGTATGGCAGGGTTCCTGTGGTGACACTAAGCTCCTGGAAGACCATTCAGAGAGTCCAGCGACTGCAGCTTCCTCCTCATACCCAAGAAGGGTTGGTTCATCCTAGCACAGGGCTTCCCAGAGTGGTCCACAGTTGCAAGCATTCCAGAAGCAGCTAGGGCTCACGTAGACATGCCCATTCCTGGGTCGCGCCCTTGGCCCCTGCATCAGAATCTCTGGGAGAGAAGCCCCTGCATTGTAACACGGTGCCTCATCAGCACACAAGCATGAAATCTGCCAGCTCTGTGACAGGGGATGATCCAGAGACCCATTGCTGCTGGGTGAGAGCCCCCTGACCCTAAAAGACCCCCTCAAGATCTTTTATAGGCTGCAGCAGGGTTTCCTGAAGGCCAGGGATGTGGAAATGTCAGGCCTCTCTGCACAGTTGGGACAAGTTTCAAAGCTGTTTGCTTGGTTCTAGAGGCAGAGAAAATTCTGGATGAGATGCAGGTTAAGGGATAAAGTTCTTAAATCTGGCTTATCTTCCATTCCTTGTTCTGAAATCATTTTCTCACATATTAGACTCAGACACTGAGTTCTGTTCTCCTGTTCAAGATAAAGAAATGGCAAGAAGAAGGAAATGGTAATTTCTTCGGGGACTGAGGCTCCCGCGAGAGTAGGAAGCCCTACGAACCCCAAGAGCCTTGAAGGCAGTCTTGAAAACCGCAAGTTACGGAGTCCGAGTTCCATGCAGCTGTCATGCATCTGTCAGTGTTTCCTTTGCTCCTTTCCAATATCCTTGTGTAGAAGTAGAAGCTATCGCCCTTACGGGCAGGCTGCCTAGCACACAGGACACAGCTCCGAGCTGGGAGGAGAGAGGGGCCCGCACCAGGCCTCCCCGGTGTTCCTCCCACAGCTCTCATTCACTCTTTTCTGGCCTCGTTTTGTTTTCCCTGTAAAATAGGCTGCCGTTATGTGGCTTGGAGAGATGAGGGTGAGGACCATGGTTTTTACTCCTCATATGTAACACCAAACAGCATTTTGCAAAGCAGTCAGGGCCCTTTGCTTGAAAGGCACAGAGCCTCAGAGAGGACACACTGGGTAGACCCCAGGTTGGTTCTTCCTGGTGTGGGGCCTTGCAGCGTGGTCTGTCATGTGAACTTTCAACTTTGAGAGCCATCATCTTAGCATGGGGAGAGAATCCAGATGACCTCAGATGAGCCCTGGAACCCTGGCGCTGGCTGCCACCACATGACTCAGGATCCAATAAGAATTGAACCGTGAGAACTGCAAAATGGGTCAGATGGAAGCAAAGCCTTGCAACTGACCCAGCCCCATTTCACACATACGCCCAATCCCAGAGACCATGGGGTTTGGTCAGGTCGGGGGAGGCCAGGGCCTCGGTTGTGGACTTTGCTGTGGTGATGTCAGCTACAGCACAGAGATGCTTCATCAGAGCGTGCAAGGCTGACGTGGTTCTGAAAACCTCTGGTCCTCAGATACCCATTGGCCTGGGCTCACCGCAATGCAGGCCCCTCGTTGCCAACTCTCCGGAGCCTCGGCTCCAACTAAGAGCTGACTCTGGGTCTCTAAAAAGGCAGAGGGCAGGGCTGGTGCATTGGGGCTGGCCACCATGCTCTTTCCCACCAATAGCTGCTTGCAATCACCACGTGGACTCTTGGGTGCCCTTTCCCCTCCACCCACTCTGCTCTAAGCAGCCTCCCAGGGCTTCCCCTCCCTGCCCTGGACCTGGATCTGACTTATACAGTTTCCCTGGCCATGACAGGTGTCTTCCTTTCATCCCACATTGCCTCCCGATGGCCCATTCTGGAGATCCAGGATCTGGCTCAGGAAATAAGGGCATAATCGTTGTCTTCCCCTTGCCATTGTGAGAGTCCCATGAGATGGGGCAGGAGCGGCACGTGTCTGGGGCAACAGGAGGCGTTCAATAAATGGACATTCCACATGCCCTTCATCTTTGAGTCTGGGTTGGTTGGCTCAGGGCTTAGAGTGCAAGCAAACCCTCAGAGATGATTTATGTCAAAGGCTCAGTCCTTGAAAGAATCAGCATGGCCTAAAGGAAACTTTCATTCCCATCCTGCAGTAGTGCCCCCAGTCCTTCATCCCCCATAGCAGTGGGCTCGGAGGACCTGAGAGAGGGGAGTGCGGATGGCTCAGCTCAGCCCGGCCTGCTGCAGGAGGAGCAGCTCAGAGGCAACTTCAGAGGGAAAGGCTGGCCCCGCCTGGGAAGCGTCGCCCGCAGCCTGCCCAGGTCCCAAGCAGACAGGCAGGCGGTTGCCGGTGCAGAACGCCAACCAGCCGTGCATCCTTTCTCAGCACTGGTGGGGCATGATCTTGTTCTCCCCATGCACTTGAGCAGGGCTGGGTGAATTTGAGTGTGATGCCATGGAGAATGCTCTGGGGTTCATCATCATGCCCCCTCCCCTTCCTTAGGGAGGCGCTGGGTGTCTTCCAGCCCAGCTGCGCTGCACAGTGTCCTCTCGGGGGATGCTGGCCGGCCGGTTGTTAATTTCTCCCATCCTGTGGCAGGACCCTCATTGCTGCCCTTTAATGATGACACAAGGGGGTGTTGGCTAAACATGCCGATGCCCACCTCTACCCAGCCTCTCCTTGCCCAGGCCCTTCCACAAAAAAGGGGTCTCAGTGAATGAATAAGACTTCCCCAGATGAGAACATGTGTGTGTGAATTCTCTGGATTCTTAGCAATTTCATGGCAGCCTGGAGTCAAAGTCAAGGGGGCTTGAAAGGTCATTAGAGGTCATGAAGTCCATCTAGCCTCCTACACACACATGTCTGGGCAGCTGTGGCCTTGGTTCTCAGGAGCTGGGTCAGAAAGAAGGTGGGAATTCCATAAACACCTTTCCCTCCTTCTGGAAAAGGAGTAGAGAGGGCAGGAGGGTCTCACTCCTGATCCCACAGCCGCCCAGTGGTCTTGGGGAGCTTGACCAGCTCTGGGGGCTAGCCCCTCCTCCCTATCACGGGAGAGCTGTCGCTGCATAGGGAGACATGAAGGGGAGGGCTTCTCTGTCAATCCCCCCACACCTCTGACTTTTGGTTCCCCCTGCAGATGCTCCAGTGGCATTGACCGCTACCGCCAGGAGTGGCTGGCCTACGGCTGTGCCCAGGAGGTGAGAGGCTTACGAGAGCCAGGCGGTGGGGAACAGGAGGGCTTTGGAGGGGAGCCAGTCAGTCGTTCTGGCAGTCAGGAGGGTTGTTCCAGGCTCCTCCCGTTTGGAATCCCATACAGGGTCCTTCTCACCACTTGAATTGTCCAGAATGCTCCGCACTTCGATTCTGAGTGGGGGCCGTCCTAGTCTCACACCTCAGACCAGTGGTTCTCAGCCTTCCTAAGGCCGCGCCCCTGTAATACAGCTCCTCATATTGTGGTGACCCCCATAACATTATTTTCGTTGCTACTTCATAACTGTCATGTTGCTACTGTTATGAATCGTCATGTAAATATCTGATTTGTGTTTTCCGATGGTCTTAGGCGACCCCTGTGACAGGGTCGTTCGACCCCCAAAGGGGTCGCGCCCCGCAGGTTGAGAACCGCTGCCTTATTCTAACACAGGCAGACCCATTCATCTATGCGTCCTGTTTCCTCCATCTCTTCTTGCAGTGCAAGCACATTGTGTGTGCCCAGCACCTCCCTGCATGCTGCCCTATGCTCACTCTGATTTAAGGCTAACGTGGAGCTGGGAGCCAGTGCGCCCACTGATCAGAGCAGGAAACGCGGGCTCAGAGAGGTTGAGGGACTTGGCCTGCATCTCGCAGCTGGTGAGATGGTGAAGGTGCCAGGCCCAGCATTTAAACATAAGCCCCCAGGTCCCACTGCTGGGTACTCATCACCATCTGTTTTATTAGTGAGGCTGGGTGAGCTGTCTTTTTCTGGCCTTCCAAAAAGAATCTTGTCCAGCAGCCCTGCTAATGTTGGCCGTTGGTGAGTGTACAGATTTGCTCTATTTGTTTAAAACTGGTGTCTCAGCTCCTTCCTTGAGGAAGGGTTCGAAGCAGCAGACGGATGGCCTTGTACAATAAGATGCTGTCAGGATCAAGTGCTGGGCTTAAAGGCATTTAGGGTCCAGGTTTGGCTAGATCACCATGCACTAGAATCTTCCACTTTCTGGCCATTGAGGAATGAAGGTGCCCCCAGGGGCCTCAGCTGTGTGGCATGCCCGCCAGCGAGGCCTCTGTCCAGGGCGGCCCCTTGTCTCTCTTACAGGCAGAGGGCAGGACGTGTGAGGACTTCCAGGACGAAGACCACGACGTGTCCTCCCCCGACAGCTCCCCCAGCCCCTTCGATGGAGAGCTCAGTACCACCTCCTCCTCCGTCTCGGTCTCCGTCTCCGTGGACAGCCTCACCACAGAAGGTAAAGGGGAGGACAGGCGGGGAGAAGCCCTGGGGAGAGGCCACCGCCCTGGAGCCGCTCCATCTCTGACAGGGATTATCTCAGGGAATAAGAATTGTCCCCTCCTTTCAGACGAAGGACCTGAGGCTCAGAGAGCTAGGGTCACGTGCTGCTGAGAGCAGAACCAAGTGTAGAAGGCGTGGACTCCACCCCAGGCTCTACCTGCTGTGCTGGGCCCCGTGTCCGGGGCTGTGGGATGGCGTTCACTGTGGTGAAGGCCAAAGAGTGCGTGTCCGACCCCGGGAGGGCCAGGTGTTTTACGGGATATCTCCGTGAATCGCACTAGCAATCCTCACAGAACCAGGCCGGTCTGGTCCTGTAGCAGGTATGAACCCAGTCCACACACTCACAGGTGAGAGATGGCCTCGTAACTTCAGTCCTGGCTCTCAGCCCCCCTCACCTGGGGTCTGGGGGATCCCGGCCCCGGGACCTTGTGCAGCCAAGGGTCAGAGCCGGGCAGCTGTGACCATCTTGGTTGCTGCTGCCCCATCCCTGCCTCTTCAGGCCTGGCTGTCCCTGGGGCTTTGTTGCCATCCTGAGTCCTAGGGATCTTGTTGCAGCTGCTAGTAGGTCATCTACCCAGAGGCACCGTGCGTGGGACACTTGGCGTCTCTGAGAGATTCCTTGCTCTTGTCCATGTCTTAATACATTAAATCTGGGCTTTAGCTCCTCACCCTTAGGCTACGACTGAAAGCCGTGTGGGCTCTTACTACCTCCGAGTCAGGTAACTGCTTGAAAAGGACAACCAGAAAGGAAGAAAGGAGAGAAGAAAGAAGTTAATATCGTAAAACATTATTCAGCCACAGTCCCAGTTTGTAGATACAGAAATGGGTTCATAGGGGCAAGGTAGGTTACTTGGGGTTACATGAGGGGTAAGTGCTGGAATGTTCTTCCCATGGAGCTCCTGCCTTCCTAAATGCAGCCTAGAGAATTAGAGGACTAGAGTAGGAACCCACGGGTCTGGCCGGAGGGGAGTCATGGAGGAAAGGGACCAAATGACAGAAAGAGTTAACAACTCGGAGGGGACGGACCATGTGCCAGGGTGGGTGCTAACACTGTACGCATTAATGTGAGTACGAGTCCTCCCGACAATCCTGTATGTCAATGCTTTTTACCCCGGTTTTATAGAGGAGACCCTCAGGCTCGGAGAGGTTAATGACTTGCCCAAGGTCACACGCCCAGGAACTGGGGGAGTCAGGTCTCCTCTGGCTCCAAAAGCAACCAGCCAGCTTGCCCCTCGACCCCTCTGCTAATCTTAGTGCTGGAAGAAATACGAAAAGGTCTTTATGGGTTCAGGAAACGGGAAAATCGTGGAAGTGAACAAGCAAGGCGGATTCAGGTGGCTCCCGTCACTCTGAAGGTGTGGGGGAGTGGGAAGGGGCTGGGGACGGCCTGGCTACTGAGCGCAGAGCTCCTGCTGGTGCCGTGGGGGGTTAAATAAATTAAATGAAGAAGAAGCAGGAGGAGACTTGCCCTCCAGGGAATTAATAATCAAGTCCAAGGTGACCTTCCAATGACAGGAAATTCCCCTTACAAGGAAGAACCCCCTGGCCAGTCACCCCTGAGTTAAACCTATGTGCTCACTGAGAGCTCTCAGAACTCAGCACTCAGGGCTTTAAGGAGCCCCAGTGTCGGAGGTCAGAGGTGGCAGTGGTGCGTGGGGAGAGCCCAGCACATGACATCTGGGGACTAGTTCAGATCCTGACTTAGAATTATTCTGCCCCTGAGAGTCCGTTTCTCCCAGGTTGCTGCCTTGGTGGGCTGTCCCCGCACAGAGGCTGTGTTCTGTCGGCCACTTTGTATTATGTGCGCGTCTCCTGCGAGCCGACACACGTCTGTGTGTCGCATAATGGTCCCAAACGGAAAATGTTCATTAGAGTGAGGACAATGATGGCTCTGTGTCATTCCAGTCCTGGAGCAGACAGCAAAGATTATCAACTTACGTCCATAAGAAAATAACATGTTGATGATGACTTTCCCCACAGCCAATTCTCAGGGCAGCTTGGCAGGACAGGCTTAAGTCAGCCTCCTGCCTCTGTCAGGAGGCAGGGAAACTTGCAGGCGACAGATGGCGTATCTCAGGGCACTGGGAGATGTAGTGAAGGAAAGGCAGACAGCACCCCAGCCAGAGGGACCCCTGCGCAGGGCAGAGTCTGAGAGCAGGGACGTCCGTGGGAGCAGGCCGCCGGAGCGTGCGCAGACCCCTCTGGCCCCAGCCAGGCAGAGGAGCAGGGCGGGCCGGGCCAGCAGCGGGGATGGGGGCTGGATTTAAGAGTGTTCACTTGCCATCGAGTTCCACCCACTTAAGTGAACCAGAATGACCTCTGAGTGGCAAGCAGCTGCCACAAAGCCCACGCAGCTTATACAAGGAGACGCAGGCCCTGCCCTGCAAAAGCTGCAGTAGGAGGGCTCATCTGGTGAGCAGCTGAACGGAACGCACTGATAGCAGCAAGAGGTGACAACTACAGAAAAACGGCCAGTCATTCAATAAACAGGCACCCATTTCTTCACTGTGAGAGTTTTCATGGGACTCTACCACAATCCATTAATTAGGGAACCAATTTGTATTCCACGGACCCCCAACAAGATGGTGGCTGGAACCCAGCCCTCGGTGACAGGGAGAAAAGCTGTTG
>PVJL010021689.1:0-10238 GCA_004026885.1 Lyroderma lyra | reverse complement strand
TTACCTTTCCCACGTGAAAAGGGAACAAGCATGACTGGAGTAAAGCCTTTGACAGTAAATGTACAGGATTGTAAAAACAGTAAAAACGGTGGTGCCTTCCTTTTTCCTGAGGTGAGGGATGAGGAAGAAATTTTTGGTGGATACCAAAAATTTCAAATGGCTTTTGAGAGGTGTGGAAACTTCTATAATTCATTCTCATTCCCATTCTCTCCCTCTCCCTCTCCCCCTCCCTCCCTCCCTCTCTCCCTCTCTCTCTCCCCCCTCCCTCTCTCCCTCTCTCCCTCCCTCCTCCTTCCCCCTTCCCCCTCCCTCCCTTCCCTCACTCCCATCCCTCCCTCCCTCTCTCTCTCCCCTTGGGTGGGGCCTAGCATCTCCCTAGGATGCACCTGTGGGTCTAGGCCTCCATGTGACTGTCAAGCACCTTAGTGACAGCCCTCTTAGACCATTGCTCCACTGTTCATGGTCCCTACCTCATTCTGCAAAGCAGGAAAAGATGAAGGACATGAGGTCAACAGAGACAAAGCCAGAATGGAAATTACACCGAAATACAAGATGTCTATTTCAAGCCTAATGAGGCAAACTCCACTCCGGGAAAATGGCAATTATAACTTGACAGTAACAGAATGGAGGTGCTGTCCCCGCGGCTGCGCCCCCCAGCGTCGCTTCCTGAGCCCACCTTCTCCAAGAGCCAGCAGCCTGCTGGAGGCCGGGCTCAGGCACAGGAGGACAGGCCTGGGGGGGGAGGGGATCCACGTCACCCCCAGGGCCCCACGCTCCGCCCAGCGCCCCCACCACTCTGTCACTTCCATCGTCACTACTACCTTCACTCTGCAGGGCCTGGGGTCTCCCAAACGTCACTCGCTCACGTGGCATCTTCATGGGCTTTGTGGCATTCACCTGCCGTCTGTGCCCATTAGTCGCCTAAACGTTTCCCTCAACTGTATTTATTTTTTTCGTTGTATAAAAGGAGACGTGACAACATACTCGCCGTCCGTGAAAAGCTGGGTCACATGGATAATTCATCAGTGTGAGCGCCGAGCAAGTAAAACTCACTCCTCCGTGTACCCCCTAAAATTGGGCCCCCCACTTCACACCTTGAGACTCAAGGGTAGAAATCAATCCCGGATTCATCTGAACTCACCTCACTATGGTGCTCAAGGCCTGAGATCCTTGCAGAACTACAGAACCTCCCTCTGGAGACCGCAGCGCACCGTATTGCTATTCATTCATTCATTCATTCATTCATTCATTCATTCCACAGGTAAATAGCGAGTGACCACCGCACGACGGGCCCTGCTCCAACCACTGACACCCAGCAGAGGTGGGACACACCCAAACGTGTCTGCCTCCGCGGAGCTTCCATTGCAACGGGCAAAACAGGCAAACACGAAACACCGTGACGGAGCGAGCGGGACCCAGGAAGCTGTGGGCCTGCCGACTCCGAAGGCGAGGAGCGAAACTTCCAACGGTGGTCGGGCAAGGGGAGGCGGGGAGCAAGCGAGAGGGGAACCCCCCGCAGGGGTCGGTGTGGGGTGTGGTTGTCCTCTGGGTCCGTGCTGAGCCCTCCCCACCGCAGAGCTCTGCCGGGCAGCGCTCCCCGGGGCACCCTGACCCCACGGAATTGAAAACCCGGCCTGCCACGTTAGCAAGGGGGAGTGGGCAGGGCCTCGGACGCTGCCTCAAACCATGCCCCGCCAGCCCCGGGGAGGGTGTAATTAAAGTGCCCAGGAGCAGGCACAGGCCACTGCCTCGGAAGCCCGGCATCGGGGGCCCACCGGACCGCCTTCCCGGCCTGGGCCCCTCCGGCGCGGGCACCCGGGGCTGCGACTTTAATCCCACGTGCAGAGGGGAGACGCTGGAGGGGGTGGCGCCCCTTCCAGCCCTGCCCAGCCTTCTCCCCCAAGAGCTCCCAGTCTGGGCACCCCCGCTCAGGAAACCCCCAGCTGTCCCCTGGCCCAGGACGCCCCAGGACCGCTAGACGGCCGTCACAGCCCAGAGGCGCTCAGGGGTGACGGGTGGCTGCCGCGTGCCAGCTTAAGAACCAGAAGCTTCATATAAAACTCACGAAGTCCAATCTCTCCTAAGTCTGAACGTGATCTGCCTTCTCGGCACAAGCGTACCGGAGGTGAGCAGTGGCTATGCCCCAGGTCACCACAGTCCCCCCTGCTCCACACTGTGTCACACTCGGCCCACCTCGGTCACTGGCCTGAGCCGACAGGCATGTGCCTCGGCGCCGTGCAGTGACCTTGGAGACGTGCCCCCGACGGCCCCGGCAGGAAGGGCTTGCTGCCCAGCTGCAGAGTGCGGCCAGCCGACGGCTCAGCCCCGCCTTCGGGGTCTGCCTCAGCTGCAGAGGGCCACCTCGCCCCAAGTCATGTCCTGCCCGGGGGACACATGTCCAGTGACTGACTGAGACGGGGACATAAATGGCCCTGGGGGGCCAGGACTCAGGCCGGTGACCTCCAACGCTGTTTGGCTTCTTCCTCTGCTCAGTCCTGCTTCCTCCCCTTCATTTCCCAGGGATTGATCCCTAATAAATACTGTGTACCCCAAAACCCATCTCAGCATCAGTTTCTAGAAAACCTGACCTAGCACAGGGAGCTAGATGAGGGTCAGGTGAGGGCACGCTTTTTCAAGGTCCCCTAAACAGAAAGGGGTGAAGCCACAGCCTCCAGGCTCCGAGGACAGAGGTGGGAAATGTCCCCCGCCCATCAGTCCGATCCACGACAGGAAGGAAGGCGCGCCAACACGTGCACCAGGAAGGAAAAGGTGTTTGATGCCCTCGGGAGTGGCTCCCAAGACAAAGACCTGGGCTGCAGGTGGTTCGTTTGGGAGGTGACCCCAGGGAGTGGGGGTGAAGGGGCAGGGAGAGTGACACAGAGAGGGAGAAGCCATTACACTGCTGTGTCGTTGCAACCACGGCCGCGAGCCACCGGGGCTGCAGTCCACAGGGACCTGTGAGAAGTGCCCAGACCACCGCCCAGAACTATCCACCTGAAGGACGGATCCTGCCCCCCGTCGTGGAGGGTTACCCCCAGACAGGAAGCCCCCCAATTCTGGACTCTGCTTGAGCATGGGCCCGGCGTGTGCCCACACTGTCGAAGAAGCCCCTAGGGACAAAGAGTTGAGCGCTGTGGACGCCAGGCATTAACGACCACCCGGGCAAATGGCAAGTGTTGCATTTATTAGCCACCAGCACAGGAATTTCCGCTGGCGGTTAAGCTGGCACGTATCACACGACCTGATAGAGTGTATTTCTCCAAATGGATGCGTTCTTCTTCCCGTAAGAATCAATTAGCGAGTGTTTCAGTGGCTTAATTAGCTCTGGATGTGAATTAATCTCCGCGTATTGGAAGTGCAAACCCAGCCTTGCACTGCTGGCTTGTTTCTGAGATAAATCAAATTCCTGGAGGCCACCGAAGGTTCTTGGTTTTGAGAGTCACCAAAAACCAACAGGTCCCTTTGGCCCCCTGCGCGTGGGGGCTCGGGGGGACTTGGAGTATAAATAACCAGGCTAATTCCATTTACCCAGAGAGCAGATGCCACGTGAGCTCCTTGTTCCGCTCTTAGGCAAAGCCGCCCGTTGCACGATTAAATTCTCTGAGCCACTTAGGTTTCCTGCCCGGGTCTTGAAATGACTGAGAAATAAAAGGTATGTTTCCCAGGCCCCAGGCAGAGGTGAGGGCTGGCAGGGGAAACCCATTCCCCATTCCATTAGAACAAAGAGGAAAAGAAAGGGCAAATTTATGAGGAGCTCTCACTCCTCAACCCAAGGAAAAGTCCAGCTCCTCCAGGAAGCCTGCCCTGACTACACCCAGCCGCGGTGACCTCTCCGATCTCCACCTCCCCAAGGTCACACCCGGCTCTCACCCTGTGTGTGGGCTTGTGGCACAAACACGTGTTTGGAATCAAACAGACTCAGGCCCAAATTCTGGCTCTGCTGTCTATCAGCTGTGTGACTTTTAATGAGTTGAGTACGCCCCGTGCCCCCCACGAAAATCAGAGTGATAATATTCCACCTCCTCACCCAGCCCAAGTGGGGCTCAGGAGACAGCACCGCGAAAACCTCTGGTGAATGACAACGCACTTCATACCCGGTCACAGGCACTGGTCACTCTTGTCTGTTACTTCTTACATTGCTTTAAAGCAGAGGCTGATTGCTGCCCCCCTCTGCCCCCCAACCCGCTCTCGCCACTCGCCACGCCCAGCCTGGGGCTGGTTCTCAGCACAGCTGACGGCTGGGCAGGGCACAGGAAGACGGGACCGGCCTCTGGCCTTCCTCCCTTGGAAGTCTGTCACGTGGTCCCCAAACTCTCACTTTGTTTGGTTTCCTCTGCTTTGAGACATTTAGGAGGAATGAAAGGCCAGCTCTGAGAGCTCCACAGTCCCGAGAGTTTCCGGATTCTCAGGACTGTGGAGCCAGGCACAGGGGACATGGGGCTGCCCAGACGACCCAGTCCCACCTGCCTCTGTCATTACCTTGCGTGTGTGGTCAACAAAAACCGGAAATGGAAACCTGGCCTTCCCCACAGCACGCGGCTGGGAGAAAATCCACTTTGAGGCCAGAAGCATCTTATTAGTCACACACGGGGTCCAGCCCCCAGAGGCATGGCCAAAAGGCCCAGGGACTCTGGACTGAGCATCCCAGTGACTCGGGGAGTGTCTGGGAGTCCTTCCCCAAGCAGCGTCCCAGGCCCACCACCAGCACTCCGCCCACGGCCACGCCGGATTAGGTTCACGGAGGAGGGACCTGCAACCCCAGTGGGAAGGAGAGCCCCCCGAGGCAGGAACCCTTCTGGCCCAGAACACCCAGCACAACTCTGAGCACGTGGTAAGTGCTCAGTAAAAACATACAAGAATGGAAGGGAGTGAGAAAATGGGCATAAAAAAGCAATTAAGTGAAACCGTGAACACATAAGAATAAAGGAATTAGTACGCGGACAGGAATGACAGAGTACGTGAGAGAATGGAGAAAGGAACGGCTTTTAACGAGCAAACAAACGAATGATGCCAATCAAGCATGGGGAGCCCCGCCCTCCTGCCCACACCCCGCCCCCTGCACAAAGTATTCCCCCTGGCCTCCGGGGGACCCCAGAGTGGGATTGTTTATTGTTACACCCAGGAATCTCCCACATCCTTAAGGCCCCAAAATGTGTTTTCAAGTCATTGAGAAACTCCTTTTCTCACTTCTTTACCTGCTGCCTGAGAACACGGAGGTTTTTGCAGCCAACGGTTGCAGGGGTCTAGACTCTTCCTCCAGAACCACGCAACCCTCGCCTGCCAGTGCGTATGGTGTGAAGGGGACCTCCCCAAGGGACCACAGGTTCCAGAAGCAGCCCCTCCGAGCGTGAACACTGACATTTCTCTGGGACAGGTAACTGAGGGCTAATGCTTGCCCTTGAAACTCGGGGACAATAGACACTCTTCTTCCCAACTGCCAGTTCCTCCCCCACCACACACACCTCGAAATGAGCCGCCCTGCACCTTAGTGCTCAGCAGAGGCTTCTAAGAACTCTGAGCCAGCCCAGCCTGGATGGAGGTGCCCACGGAAGGACCGCCGGCCAGGACCCCGAGCGGCCGGCCCCGTAGGCTGCACAGCCTCTGCAGAAACAGTACACAATTAAACCGGTTCTCTTTAATGTCCCTCTCCGTCCTGCTCAAGGTCGCGAGCACAGCCTGGCCTCTTTTCTAGCTGCTAAGCAATCAGTTTACGCCCTGCTTCCCCTCCCCTCACACCCCTGCCAAATGCAAACAAGACTCACTGTCCCCTGACTCTCCGCAGTTTTTCCCTCGTCTCTCCTCTCTCTCTCTTATAATTTTTTTTTTTTTGCAACAGTCTACTGACTCTTTCCCCTCGCTAGGATGGCCAACACCTGTTTTGCCCTAGCTGAGGGGTCCCCAAGATGCTGGAGCCAACACGTGTTACCTCATAGCTTCTGTGGGGCCGGGGTCCCCCGTGCTTAGCTGGGGTCTCTGGGTCTCTCACAGGCTGGAATCCAAGTGCTGTTGTGGCTGCAGTCACCTGATGCTGCCCCTCCAGGCCCCCTCATGAGGCTGTTCCCAGGACGGCCTGGGTGCTGGCAGCAAACACAAGTCCCTGC
The DNA here is from genome assembly GCA_004026885.1 of Lyroderma lyra. Lineage (NCBI taxonomy): Eukaryota > Metazoa > Chordata > Mammalia > Chiroptera > Megadermatidae > Lyroderma > Lyroderma lyra. The sequence continues at coordinate 4,137 of PVJL010021689.1, read as the reverse complement.
CATGCGTCCTCTCGCAGGGCTCTGCACACGACAGGTGGCTTCTAGCAGAGTTGGGGCTCAGAGAGCGAGGGACTGGTGACCAGTGCCACGAAAGTCACAGTCTCCTTGTGATCTTCGAAGTGACATCATCCCATTACTTTTGCCATCTTTCGCTCCTTAGAAGAAAGTCACTGGGCCCAGGCCATGATGGCGGGGACAGTGGCGGGCATGACTACCAGAAGGCGGGGTCATTGGGGGTCATTTTAGAAGTTGCCAACCAGAGCAACCTCTGTAACAGTCTCCCAGTGCATCATGTCCCAGTCACTCCTGCCACCTCTTTATCGTGTGACACCCCCTGCAAGACTGCAAACTCTGTGAGGGCAGGAACCACGTGTGTAGTAGCACCCGGTGCACGTAGGCATTTAGTAAACAGTCAATAAACAGGTGGGCGGGGGCCAGCTCTGTGCGGGGGCTGGTGGAGGGCCAGGCCCACAGGCCCTGCCCTCAGGTCGGAGGCAGACGCCCTAAAGAGCGCGCAGCAGGCCACGTCTTTGCTGCTCTGCTCTGTGATCCTCTCCAGGGACCCTGGCTCTTGCCTTGCAAAGCGAATGAGAAATGTCCCTGTTTCTGCAGAAGGATTTGTTTTGCCTTCTGGGTCCCTGTCATAATTTCCGAGATTGTGCCAACTCACTCCTTGGGGCTGGGGGGTGGGGGGACAAGCAGGGGAGCCACGACCAGCTGGGGAGTCGCAGACAGACAGGGAGGAGACAAGTTCTGCAGGGCACCGTGATCCTTGGAGCCGTTTTGACGAGCCGACTGGCCGGGGCCCTGAGCGCTCGCTGTCGCCTGCCCGCTGCCCTGCCTGCCGGAGCGTTTGCCAATGAGCCGGGCCAGCGGGAGCTTTGACCTTGGAGAGAGAGCGATCTGTCTTCATGGAAGCACACTGTCATGAGCACATGTCTCAATTTTGCTCGGGCAGGTGCTGGGGCTGTGCGAGAAGAGAGCCTTGGACGTGGCTAAGGAGGACAAATGTGTGGCCCGTTCGGGGGCACAGAAGCAGCTAGAATTAACCCAGAGCGACCCTGAGAGCAGGGCTGGAATCCGGCGTGCTTCCCTGCGGGGGCGGTGTGCCCGGCAAGGCTGGCAGCAGGGGCCCCTCCCATCCCGTCCCCGGGGACCGGGCTCCCCTCTGCACCCGGGACAGGCAGCCGGGCCTCTTCGGAGGCGGGGCCTTTGGCATCGAGGTCCCGCGCAGTGAAAACCACGTACTGGCCGCTGCTTCCTCCTGAAGGTCGAGGAGGTGACACCGCAGGGAACACCAGGCATCTCCGCGGTCGCCTCTCGGAGGGCCCGGCTGAGCTGGTCCCGGTCCGGTCCGTGCGGACAGTGGTCCGGAGATTCGTGCTCCAGGATCCGGGCCGCCTGCAGGAACCCGGAGGAAGGGCTTGACTGAAGCCCAGGGCGCGCTTATTAGAGGACAAGGACAGGAGAAGCGCTCAGAGCTCCTGCCGGGCCCCCATTTTTGAGTGACACGGGGAATGGGGTATTATGGGATGGCTGGGCTGGGCTATTTTGGGACGAATCGGACAAATAGATAATGTTCGTGGGGAGGAACATGAAAGCCAGGGGCGCTCTGAGAAGCTGATCGTGATACAGAGACGTTTGCTGGGGAGGGGGCGGCCGGGGAGGGGGTGGCCGGGGAGGGGCCCCTGGAAGACGGGCCCTGAGGGACACAGCCCCAAGGCAAACCCCAGGGCTCTGCTGTCAGAACGATGTGCAACCCCTCCTGCGACCTTGCTACCCTTGCCACCACAGGTGGAGGAGGCGGGGGTCCAAGGCCGAGTGCGGCGGGGGGTGGGGGGGGGTTCCATCTTTCGGAGGCAGAGGGCTGGAGGAGAGGGCTTCCACAGAGGTTCTTCCCAGACAGCTGTGACGCCCCCGCACCCAGGTTTTTGTGGGGGTCGTCTTTTCCTGCCTTCTGTGTGTCTGTCTGACTGCCAGGCCATTTTCAGGGCACCGAATGTGGGGGAGCCAAGGAGTCGGTCCCAAGTTTCTAACGGTGGCCGTGTGTGTACTTACCGTCATTCTGTCTTCCCGAGCCATGAAGGGGGAGCACACTGTCTCCCACAAGCCTGGCCTCAGTGCAGACCGATTGCTCAGGCCCGACCCCAGTCCGAGATGTGGCGGAGCTCAAACCGGCCCCACAGCGGGGCCCCCAGCCCCGGGGCCTGAGGGAGGCTGAGGACCAGGGCGTCGCAGCACAAAGGCACCAGGACGTTAAGGAGAGGCCAAGCAGAGCTGACCACATCCCCAAACTCAACGTGGATGGCATCATGACTGCCACGTCTAACCCGAACTCTTTACCCAGGAGCTGACAGTCACAGAGTATTTCCCAATGTCATCAGTAGGACCCCAGCGCCCGAGGCCTGGCCCATGGCGGCAGCTTGTCTCAGCACACGTGTCTGGTCCACGCCACGTGTCCTCAGTTGAATGCTACCGGCTCTCGAGGCTAATTTTATGTGTCAACCTGACCTGGACGCGAGGTGCCGCGGAAGCGTCTGTCACGGCGTTTCCAAATGAGATTAGCACTGAGGTGCCAGACTGAGCAAATCGGGTTCACGCACACACCCTCCCCGTGCAGGTGAGCCCCCTCCCGTCGGTCGAGGGCCTGAATGGAGCTTGTGGGCAATGGTTCACCAGCTATTGATACTTCGAAAGAAAATAACACTTGGAAGACACCCTCCTCGTGAGCGAGCATCACGTGGACGCCACCTATATTTATGGCCAAGTTCCTCCTCTGCTTCCCTTTCGGGGCTCGTCACCCATGGCTACGAGGGTGCTGACATTAACGTCGTTCCAAGAACTTGAAAGAAACACACTGACCCTCACGTTCCCTCAGGCGACAGCCGTGACTCTGTGGGCGTGGGAAGCCAGATCTCCTCATACGTCAGGAGAATCCGCACCTCTAGGTGGCTAAGTGGTGTCGCCAGTGTTGCCACGTAGTGAACTAAATGTGACATTGTCTATCACCAAGGAGGCGACAGGGTCACCACGAATACGACGTGACCGGGTGGCGGATTCCGCCCGCTGCTGTACCTGACTTGGGGACCTGATGTCTCGGGGTACCTGCTGATAATTTCACTGTCTGGTTGTTTAGCTTCTGGGTGTTCTTTGTTGTGTTTTGTTTTTGCTTCAAAGGGTCATGGAGAGATAGTAGTAAAGGGGAGAGGGGTGAAAAGAAAGCAGCAGAACCCAGTGAGGCCCTTTTCCTCCCCAACAGTGCTGAGATGAGTCTTAGGGCAGCAGAAATGCCACAAAAGGGCACAGTTCGTAGTGTCAAGGTTCCATGACAGGTGGGTTGAGAGCGAGGAGCAGGGAGAACAAGGAAGGTTTTCTGGGAGACCAGGGCTGCTTGGCCTCCCGTCACCCCCCAGGGGCCCGCTTTAAAAATGACAGTTCTGCAAAGCTTTCCCTCCCACGGGCTGACCAAGAACAGTCACCGACCCGCTGAAATGAAGGTCCTCGGGTCACTCTAATCTGTGTACTACACGCTGATCAATAACGGGGAGTCAGCCTGCCCTCCCGCAAACGTGTAACTCAATCAGCCTCGTGAAGGTGGGGGCAGGATTGTGCCCCCGAAAGCCTGCTGTGAACAGCAGAAAATGTGGGTGATTTCATTATCTGAGATTGCTTTGTCATATTTCTGCTGAACTAAAGGATAACTGAAATGGACATTAAAAATTCAGCACCATGGCCAGGGCTGGAGAACACCGGGACCCTGACCCTCCCAGGCTGGGGTCCCCCTCAACTGGATCCCAGAAACAGCCTGGACCGCCCTCCCCTCCACCACATGGCCAGGAGGAACCCCAGAGGCCAGGTCTGTGCCATTCCCCAAGGTTAGTTAAATCCGAGGGGTTTTCTGGCCCCCAAAGGAGGTGGGGTCCTTGTGGAGCTGAGATGGGTCGATCCCCAGGCCAGCCTGTGGTCGGGCCTCGTGGGCAGCATCGGGGGGCTCAGGGAATAGGGGTCTCCCAGGCCCGAGTTGGCTTCTTCCTGTTGCTGCTGTTTCCTTCAGAGGAAGCCAAGGGCCTGGTGGGGTCCTTCCTGTCTGATCGCTGTCTGCACTGCACTGCCTGCCACACTCTCCCCCCTCTCCTC